>VSTD030002288.1:0-11990 GCA_008808055.3 Sporobolus alterniflorus
ATTTCTAAATTTAGAGAAAATATAACATATTTCTATCTATTTTCTCTCTCCTATTTCTAAATCTTAGATCTAGAACTTATAAATCCACTAAATACTCCATACAAATCATCCCAACAAAAAACTAAACCATACAAATCAAATAATATATAATGGGCTACAAAATCCATACAAATAAGACAACTAAACCAAAACAAAACATAGAGTTTATGGAAAACATGGTTATGGAACCCCTAAAAGTTGAATCTTAAATATAGCTTTAAATACACATCTAAACAACAAAACACTTGAGCAATAGCATGGATTACCATCTAGAGTCAATCCCTCAAAAAATGAAATCAAAACCTCCCCCCTCTTTTTCCAATTTTTTATGGCCACTGTATGGACAACAGTCGCGACTCACACAGAGCCCTGTATGGGGAAGAAGAGGGGTGGTACAGTGTCCAGCAACTTATATAGAGGCACAGTAGCGACTGGCATAGTGACGTTAGCATGCCCGTCGCTATTGATGCATAGTGGCGATGGGTGTGCTGATGTCACTATGCCCATCGCTACTGACAACACCCGTCGCTACTAATCAATGCTCGCCGCTACTGTGGTCTAAGGGTTGTCGCTACTAATTTTTAAAAAATTGAGATTTCAGAACAGATCCATTCAATATATATTACACAATTCAATAGGGATTCAACACATTACACAATATGTTTAAAAAACAGAGATAGAAAATGATCCATTCAATGATTGATCAAATGATCCATTAAGTATATTGATAATTGATCCATTGTTACAATACTAATACTAATTAATTAACTATTACTACAACTAATTATCTAATCATCGTCAGAGAAGAACAAGGACTCTTCTTCATCGTTAGAGGTGTCCCCATCATCAGAGCAGCCTCATCGGATCAAAGGATCCTCTTCGGAGCTAGTTGGGAGGTTCATTTCCTCCTCCGAAGAGACCTCCACCTCCGGCTCTGATGAATAGTCATCATCAGTTGATGAGGAGGAATCATCATCGTTGTCGTCATCACCGACGCCACCATGGTTGTCATTATCATCGTCGTCATTGATCGTCTTTTGCTTCTTCGACAATGCCTCCTCCGTCTCCTCTTCAGTGTCGTCGGCTGCATACTTGTGCTTGTTGTCATACTTGGAAGCCATCATCATCATCTTCCTCTCTTCTCAGTGATCGATCAATGGGCGATGCGTCTTGGAAGCTATCTCTGCCGATTTATATGGAGTCATTGGTGTCCATTTTAAAGATGTGCGCGATGGTTCAATGATCAAGAGGCGCCGACGACCATTCCCAAGAGGCACACCACTTGATATTTGAATGACGGTTCAGATTCCACAGTAATGATGAGCAATCATTGCTTGTCGCTGCTGTGTTCCTCAGTAGCGACAGGCATTGCTGACATCAGCTTTCAATCATTGCTACTAACTTCACAGGCCCACTATGTGAGAAAGCCTCATTCGAGATGCACCCGCATGAAGAACAGTGACACAGAGATCATGCGTCTCCATGGCTGAGTCTTGCATTACAGAGTCATCGGAGATGCATGCTCGGGCGCGTCTCCAATTAGTACATATTGGAGATGTGCTAAGTTAGAGCGTGTCTCCCATTACATGACTCATCCGAGATGCGCTTTAAGGGTGCACATCACTGATTTGATTGCCGGCTGGGGCCCCAGGGCACTAATATGAGATGCGCCCGGGGTCACATGTCTCCCATTATGAAGAAATCTGAGACACGCTTTATCTTAGCGCGTTGCTGATTTAATTGCCGGCTTGGATCACTATGGCACTAATAGGAGACGCACCTTATTAGATGCGCATCTCCTATTTGATGCCCCCCTGGGCATCCTGGTTGCCGGCTACATCCTAGAGCTAGCTAGGATTTGGCAGCCGCATTGCCAGGATAAGCAACACACACATAAACATATATAAAGTCAAATGAGGATCACACATTCACTTATATTTACCAATCAAATATTACACAAAGTGTTCATCGTTTCGACCACAAAGCCTATGTATTAAGTAACTATTACACAAAGAATAAATGCAATCTAACTCAAAGCCTATAGTTCAAAATGAAATTCTCCCTTTGGACTAATGATTTCCAATATGATGAACTCCACTAGCCTCTCTCTAAAGTGCTCGAGGCTAGAACCTGTTGCGTTAATGAAAGCATTTTGGTAGTCCTGCCACATGATAAAATGAGAAGTGTGTATTAGCAAAAGATTAATATGCATACTGAATTATGAACATCGACAATAAAGAAAAATAAATGCACTTACACTTACACCATAATTCAGTTGCGCTCTAAATACAACCATGTTTAAGCAGACATGGAAGCCACATGTGTTGCCCAGAGCTTGCTGTTGGACGTAGAATATAGTATGATGTTTAAGCTGTTGGCATTTGTCTTTTGGGTGCCCTCCTAGCACCTTGACCACGTACATGTCAAAAGCCCTAAGCAGAAATATTCGTATGTTAATGTAAAATTATCGTCCAATGAGGAATCGATCAGAAAATAAAGTGAAGAAGGAACTTACTCATTAAGAACGGCTATGACAATAGTCCAATCACGGGTAAGTCGATCGCCAGTTCCTGGATTTGTCGGCCTTGAGGAGTCACAATACCAAACCTGGTCATACTTGGTAGAAATTGCTAAGGTTACCCAATGGTTACCTGTGTTGAACGGTATGACTAACAAATCCTTATCTCTATAGTTTCTCATTGCCTTGACAAAATATGCAACAACTTCTTGTCATCGACTATTGGTTTGAAGTTAGTTCTTGTCGATATTTGTGGGTCAAGATATGTAGGAGACTCCTTTCGCGTTCTATGAATAGTTAGTTGTTGCATGTGCCTACACACAAAATGCAAAATTTATTAGACACATATTATACATATATTGAGTATATATATTGAAGAAGCTAGTTTTTATGGACTTACATATATTGAGTACACACATTAGAGAGACATCCAATGCGTCGTGGTTGAAAAGGTCATAGAGATCCAATCATGAGATGAGAAAGATGTCGTCACCCACCAGAAAGTGTCATTCCTTGTACGACACTATTATGTCTTGACCTTTATTGAGATTACTAATGTAGTAGTTATGATGTTTGACACAAGATTTACCTGCCATTTTGAGCGCGTCGACAGTGAACATCAGCCTCCCCATTACAAACTTCGGGTTAACCTTTGTCATAGCTTTCGGCAACTTCGGGTTAGCTAACAACTGTTTGAATTGTTGATTGCCCTTTGTTATCATGGAGGGAACCTTCCATTGCTGCGGGTGACTCTTGCCACATAGATTCTTTATCGCCTTTGCATGCGTCTAATCAAGTGCAAGGATCGGGTTACTCTGAGTCCGAGGTGGAGACCGATGCGGCTGCTCTTCAGTTGGAGACTTCTACGACGGCTCTAGAATTGGAGACGGATGCGGTTGCTCTTGAATTGGAGACGGATGCGGCTGGTCTTGAATTAGAGACGAATGCACCTGCTCTCGAATTGGAGATAACTCTAGATTTGGAGATGGAAACAGAGGTGCATCAGTGACTATCAAAGCAGGAGAAATATTCAGCTGACTAGGAGAGGTTGATGCTGAAGCTGTTGTTGATGGGTCAACATCAATAGAAGTTCATCTCCACTGAATCCTTCTAGTAACTACATCCCACATAGTCAGCATCGTATCATATGGTGGCACTAAGAGCTTCAGGTCTTTTGAATTGTCATGCACCATGTCCACCTTGACCACAGCATAGGATGATGTGTTGATTTGGATGTCGTCATGCATGGTCTGATGTGGATACACTAGCCCTCTCCCGACCTCCATTTGAAAGCTTCCTCTGACCAAAAAAAGAAGGTTGCATGCTATTGGCCGAGCCAAGTTATCTATCGTGTCCGGCTCGACTAAAGGAAGAGGTTGCTCATGGCCCTCTACAAGTCTAGATGCTAGTACCTGAAGCTCCCCCTATGGTCGTCCACCCTCAACTGTAGAGGCTAAGCTGCTCCTACGCTCTTTGTCACTCATGACCCCAGCAATATCAGGGAATTGTATACCTGAGGCCTCCAGTATAGGCCTCAGGTCTCCTAGAACCTCCCTTCTCAGCTGTCCATTTAGCTCCTCTATGTCAACCTATGGTGTTGAGGTCGTTTTCTGCTTCTGGTACATATATTTGTGTTTCAAAAAACCCTCCTTCTAGGTCGACTTACTAGAAACACCACGAACATGACCTCATTGCTCCTTGGTTTGCAGGGCCTTGATGAGGGCATCATTTCCCTCTCACCATTTGGATCTTTGCTGCTCTCCTTCACAACCCTTTGAGCCAACTCTGAGGTGCTCTAGCTGTAGAAGGTGACCTCGCCTGACTTTGTCATCTTAGTATGAGAACGCATTAATGGTCAAGCTCGTTCATCCTCTGTTTTCTGGGACAATCTTTCATCCTCTGTTTTCTGGCATAACCGGTGTTGTCGAGGTGGTGGTCAAGCTCATTCAACAATCAAAACCACCGCATGTACTGACTATTGGCACCAAAGTGCTCCGATTCGCACCTTTCAACAAATCTCGCCCAGTCTTCTTTTGTCAAATCTTTGTACTTATTGAAGGGGTGTCCTGGTTCCTCCAGATCTTCACAACCTTACTCTTGTAGGTCCTCCAAGTATGAGAGATGATCTTCATAGGTACCTTCTACCCCTTCTGCTTCAGCTCTTCTGGATATTGAACATATGCTTGAATAGAGTTCTCGAAGAGTTTGTCCTTTTCATTTTTGGTCAACTCATCGAATCCCTACAAGGTTAGTGACACCCTTTGCCGGGCAGCTAGACCACAAGCCCTAGACAATCTCGTATTGAGTATCTTGTTCAAGGGAAAGCCTTCGGTAGTGACCTCACCAACACTCATTACGTCTGTTGGTCACGATGTCTGTGACCTTATCTTTCATTGATGAGAGGCAGTTTCTGACTGTGATTCTGCCAGTTCTTCCTCTTCATGAGTGTGTTGACCTTGCTCCTACTGAGTCTGCTGCCGAGCCTCTTCATTCTATTGCTGGCTCTACTATTGCTGAGGAGCCTGCTGCTGACCCTGCTACTGTTGAGTCTGTTGTTGTGCCTCTTCTTTCTGTTGCTAACCCAGTTGGTTCCGGTGCTGCTCTAACTAACATTTTGTTTATGTGTTCAGGTTTGAATCCTTAGCATAACATAAAAGAATCATAACATAAGCATATAACTATATAACATAAACATTGAAGTATGTAACCCTAGCTACCCCTACTTAACATAACAACAACATATCAACAATAGCATAAATATCACAAAATGCATATCAAAAATATCAACGAAATGCAGATATGATCCATCTATAAAAGCATAGCATGTAATCTAATCATATAATCAAAGACAAGCATTCACAAACATAAGCATATAATCTAATGAGTCGTTAAAATCCACTAAAATCACTCAAATTCACTAAATTTTAGGTATTAGTATAATGCAAAAATTGACTAAAATTCCCTAATTTGGTTCAAATTCCTATAAATAGTTACAAATTTCATTTGAATTCCTACAAATAGTGACATATTTCACTAAAATCCACAAAAAATCACTAATGAGTCACTAAATTCCATAAAATACACTAAAATCAATAGTGAGATCAATTTAATTTAGTCAAATTCACTCAAATCCTACAAACATAATCATATTTCATCCAAACTTCATTCACATTCACACGGCAGCAGTAATGAGGGAGGGGAGGGGTGTCACCTTCACCGGAGGCCGTGTTGTCACACCCGGTTTTAACGTCATACCGAATGCTCATGGTATGTGTGCCCAGGGATCAAGTTTACACACATACCATACAGAAAATGGATGCATAATAACCAATGTCACCATATATAACATTTATTACCAAATAGTATCTTATAAAAGACTAAGTTGAGCACTTATGGTTGGTACTCATCAAGTGTGGGAAAATAATGGTATGCATGCCATAATAACAAGGGTAAACCTGTAATAAGGTTGAATGCAGAAAAGCACCTATACTTGACTCATAAGTTATTAGCACCTATTTACTAGATTTAAGTTGTAGGCTGAAACTACCAATTAAGTTTAATTACCACAAAGTTTGATCCAAAAAGGGGTTACTATAGCTCACATAGCTTCACAAAGCTAAACCAAAAATCATCTCGATCCAACTCCATTCCATAACCATACTGAAACCATTCCCTCTAATCTAGGGAGGATCCCAGACCGCTTGTAACCGCAAACTCTGCTATCATGATAGTTGTACACTTTGCAAAGGTTAGTACCCTATATCCACGTGTAGTGATTTCATCGCTGCACGGACGACTAGAAAACCTCCTTTTTGCCATTCTTACACTTCCTTTGGTGTATGGCCCAGAGATTACTACATGTCTTTACCAAGGATTCCTCGAGTAATGTCTAGCAATGGGTCGTCATGAACACACTTAACTCTCCCTAGTTTCACCCTGTAGATTCCCGTAGTGACACACTCAAACCTGTAATCCGCGCCACCAGCTAGACATGTTTCCAAGTGCACCAGTTTATTCAATAGGCCATTCCATACCAGGCATGTGGTGACACATGTTGTCTTGTGGTGTCTACTCCTAAGATTCGGTCCTTAGCAGATTCGAGCATGACTAACCACATCACCTGACAGATTCCAACTGTCACCACAATTCCAACCCATGCTCAAACCACAGCATTGAACCTCACCACGGTCACCTCACATCATGAAAGATGTAAGACCAACACTCTCAATACTAACACAAGCCAAACTCAACATCATAAAGATGGAAAGACTTGTATGATACTCATGACTGCAGGGCTAAGCAATACTACCCAGACACAAATCCCAATCCTAAAGGTATCAAGTAGGTATTCAATTTAGGGAATGCATCCAATAGTGTAACTAGAGGGATAAATCATATAGGATCAGCATGGTCAAGGAACACTTGGCTTGATTCCCGCTTGCTACTGCTCAAAGTCTTCTCCTCGTAGTCTTAAATCTTCTCGAACAATGAAACGTCTAAACAACGACGACTAGAACAAGCTATACGAGCAATAAATGAAACAGTACAACAAACATGTCCTAAAGACTAAACAAATAGTACTTAAAGATTCTACTCATTGCTACAAACATGTGAGTGCAAGAATTGCTTAAATCGGAGCTATGGTTAAAAAGTTATGAAGGTTTGAATTTAATAGATTAAAAAGTTAATTAAAATTAACAAATTAATTAACGTAAGGACCTAATTGTAATTATAAATATTATACATGGACCTATAATTACAGAGGCAAAAATATAATTTTAGGAAAGTTTGGGGTTGTTTTTTATAAAATTGCAGGGACTAAAATGTAAATAAAATAAACTAGAGGGGGTTTTCTGCAAAAGTATAGGGCCCCAAAATTTCTGGGATTAAATGAATTATTTTTCTGAATGAAAAGCCATAGAAAAGGTTTACGATCTCATGGACTGGGTCTACGAAGGCTGGTTCATGAGTCTATGGCATAAGGAATCGCTATCGGCCATTGGTTCTATGATGGACGTCTACGATTTAATTACCCGAAGGGGTATCCTATCTTCTAATCTGAGCCGTCAGTCCAGTGATGGACCGTCGTGGGCAGCCCGCCAGTGACAGTAGTGGCACAGAGAGGCTGCGTGGTGGCGCCAAGAATGGGGTCGCTGGAGATGCCCTAGCACTTGCTACCGGCCATGGTTTTTGATGAGGTTTGGTCCTACGGTGTTGCAACGACGAGGTGAACTCATTTTCGCTCACCTCAGCTCACGGTGATGACAAGGGAGGGTGCACGACAGTGAGGTTCCTTGCTCTTCTTTTAGTGGTGTTGGGGCACGGTTCGTTGGTCGTCCGGCGCTAGGACTGGGTCAGGTGGAGGCAGCATGACGTCCTCTTGCTCGGAGTCTGGTCGGGGAGCCTCAGAGCGGCTTGTGGCAGCGTGACAATGGTGAGGGGTGGCGGCTAGGGTTTGGTGGCCAAAAGCTCAAAATACATCGATGGGGCTCGACTATATATAGACTTCTCAGCACCGAATCATAGCACACACATACTCCTTTCTGTTTTATCTCAAAGATTGCTCCAATATGCGAAGAACCTTAACGAAATCGAGAAGGGGAAGATCCCCATCGGGATGAACTACGAATCGGGCAGGGGGTTGACCCGACCGGGTTGCCTTATCCGTGATGCCGGGTCGGGATCGGTCTGGGGTGTCGGGTATGGGCGCTGGCTGTTGGTGGGCCGTGGTGGCTCAGCTGGGCCGTGAGCCGGGCCGTGCGCGGGAAAAGTAAAGATGAGGCTGGCTGGGCCGAGCCGGCTGATTCCAGGGAATACGGCCCAAAGCCGGTTTAGGAAATAGAAATTACTTTTCTTAATTTTCCAACCTTTTCCTCATTTGCAAATCAATCTAAATTCAAATAAAGTTTTGAATTTTGCATGATTTCTAATTGTCAAATTAAATTTAATAGCACATAACATTACAAAAGAAAATTATGCAACGACATGAATGCAACAAATAATTTAATAAATCCTAAATTAATTTAATAATTTAGAAATTAATCTTTTTCCTATATAATATAGTTTCTCTAGAATAATCTAAAAGTTATTTTTTTATTTATTAAGAGAAGTTTTAAATTTTTGCGAATTTTAATCACATCCCAAATTTCAAATTTTGGGGTGTGACAAACCTACCCCCCCCCTTAAATGAATCTCGCCCCGAGATTCGGACGGATCGAAAAAGAAATTCGGGAATTCTACATTCCCCTCACCTTCTCTCTCTTCCATGATCTTGAAAGGACCAATGAACCTAGGTGTGAGCTTGACTCGTACCTTGAAATATCGTAAATCTCTCATAGGTGACATCTTGAGGTCCACGAAATCTTCTACTTCAAAACTCAATTCTCTTCTCCTTTGGTCAGCGTAGCCCTTCCATCTTAACTATGCAATCCTTAGGTTCTCTCTCACCATGCGAACTTGTTTCTCGGCTTCCTGCAATATGTCGGGTCCAAAAACTTCCGTTCTCTAGTCTCATTACAAAACAACAGGTTTTGGCACCTACGACCATATAGCATCTCAAATGGTGCCATTGTTGATATTTCTTAGCCACAGAATAATCTACAGGTATACAGATGCCAATTGTAGCCTTCACCCAGGAGTATTCCAGGGTATCGAATCCACAGGGATGTAGTAACTGTGTCATATCTATAGAATAGAACAAGGATAAACGTAGCAAACATTACTAGACTTAGTAAGGGTTACGTTATAGGAAGATAACGGACACACACATGGAGAAACCACAACACTAAAGAATGAGCTAAGGGTTCACCTAATCTAGGTAAGAGTGAGACAACTAATATGTAAATGTGCGAAATGCATATACATACCTTAGACTTCAGGACAGTCTTGATGGATGGACTTAGGCCGCCTCATGAATCCTATAGCACAGCAAAAAATCCACACAAGGGAATATAGTGATGCCAGGTAGGGAGGGACCCACCGTACTGGTCTAGCTATGTGGTGGATTACGAAGCCCTAACAAGACTGTCACTCCTACGAGTACCACACTAATCTGTATGGCTGGGTGCGCCATGTGCACAGAAAATGCCGCCGACACATCATTGATGGCTATGTCTAGGACCTTCCGCTGTCGTCACAGGGAAAAGGCCTCTGAGGGGTCTGTACAGTTGCCACACTGGGTCCCACTGAATAGATGATCCCCTAGACACGGGACTATATATACAATAAGACAATATCCAATTCTACCATAAAATATGTAAATGCACAAAGAACATAAGAGAAGTGATTGTATAATTTACTATGATAGGTAAATTACCCAAATCCGAGGCATGGAAGCAGAGTGATCCCGACAGGCCGAGACTGCTAGTTCACCCAAGGTACTCGAGTAGAGACTCAGTATTAGAATCCATAGGATTTTGGTAGAGCTTCCGTACTCGAGCAAACTAGAGCTGAGAAACCATATCGGGGCCCAAAGGATTCCGACAGAGCTTCCACGCCCGAGCTCTGGCCCTCAGAGCCTCACCACTCTCCCGACAAGGCTACACCTAGCTACTACACTAAGAATGAGAGCTTTGCATGTGGAATTTCCAAAGTGTGGTGTGTGCATCAACTTTCACCATGAGGGGGTATTTATAGGGGTGATTGGGGCCTCCACCGACTTTGAGAAGTCGGTTTGGTGCTAGGTGGTGGCCGAGAAGCCAAGCCACGTGGCCAGCCGGCCGAGTGGAGTGGCTTCCATAGACTTTCTCCATCGACTCATTCTTCTCCTCCTCATGTAGACGTGTGCCAACAAAGTTTTGGGTTGAACCGCCTTAAACCCTGGCCGGCCGGCCGACCCCTCGGCCTGGGGTCTAGCCCCATATGGTCCATGTGTCAAATACACCCTCGTGGTGATGATGATTTTGATATTTGGTTAACTTTACCTTGTCATCCCTTGGAATGCTCTAATTTGGTACCTAAGTTCCTAAAATCAAATAAACACTAAAATCATGGAACTAGGTTAGTAGACAAGATGAATACATGGTTATTTCGTACATTTACTCGATATGTTAGCGGATGAAATCAACGTTTTATGAGCACCAACACATCCCCCAAGCATAAACTTTTGCTCGTCCTCAAGCAAAGCCAAACCTGAAGCAATGCAACAAATTTGAGGCAACACAAGTGCAGACCCCCATTCAAACTTACCAAATGAATCAATGTGGTCATACCTTGTGGTCCCTACTTATCGCATGGAGCTTTTGTGGAATTTTTCACCTTGTCTTGGGCGGTTGAAAGATGAAACCTTTCGTCCGTGTCTCTCCGTCTTAGGCTCTTTTTGAAATCAATCGGTGAGAATTTGATAACAATGATACCATGGTTCCTCAACATTAGGCACTAGGGCACACTTTTGGTTTGTGATTCCTCACCTCGGCTCAACAAATGTTCCATTTCATCCTATCCTCTAAAGGCTAAATATGTGGAGCTCATGGATTAAGACAAAGGGTACAACTCAAGTCATGTATATTGCCAAGTTAAAGGATGATCCAAAAAGAGCTAAGAAAACTCTCAATGATTTTGGAAAGGGTTTTTGAAATGGTATGATGAAGGGGGAGAAAATCACGTCAAAAAAGATTTTTGAAGTTGAAGTGTTTTTCTCCTCTCAGAATATTGACTTCCCCTTTATTTGAGGTGACTCCTGGAGCTTTTCTTTTTCTTCCTCTTTTTCCTTTTCTTTCTTTTTATCTTTTTCAATACTTTTTCTCTCTTTTTTCTATGCTCCATCTCTTGAGGACTTGGTGGTTTTATGATATTTGAGGAGAAAATTCACTTCTTCAAAAACTTTCTTTTCTAATGGCTTGACTTGGAATGGCATAGTCATGACTGTGGATATACTGACGGTGTATGCATATTCTGGAATAGAGTTATGCACGCCAATATAGCTAAACCATGATTATGGAGATGTGAGAGTTATGAATATATCGGTGGTGGATGCATATTCCGGAGTGGTGGTATGCACACCAATATTTCTGGTTGAGTCTAGCAAATAATGTGGGTAGCAAATCATTTTTGAATTTTTTTGAAAACTCAATTGGACACATCCCTTAACAAAGCTCAACACAAACAAGATGTCACACCCCATTCCAAGATAGCGGAAATGAAGCCTCTATACGTGTGCCCAGGATGTTTAACTCACACGTACAACAACAATATGGTAAATAGATGCCATATTCAATAATACAGAGTACTTATTCCTTACAGAATGACCCATGGGTCTAAAAAAATTACATCAATGCAGCAGACAAACTACACGTGGGATGAGCTTCCACAGGCGTCGATCGGAGGAGAGGCCTGCCTAACAACCGTCTTCGGAATTCTGCTGATATCCCAGATTTCCATCCTCAATTCCATCTAAACAACGATGCAGGCAAGTTGAGTAGACTTATGGTGGCTA
>VSTD030002289.1:0-11989 GCA_008808055.3 Sporobolus alterniflorus
TATTTTGTCATCAGGCTCACATGTTTCATCCAACTGAAGGAATTCCATATCTCTTGCCTGAGGTCTCCACAAGCTAATCATGGCAAGCAGTCAACTATAATAAACAAGGTGAAAGCCAATTTTCATTTTTAACATTTTGAATATCACTAATTGATCCTTCAAAGCTGCTGTTGTAGTCATTTTGTTATGCATTATGCTCAGTTGTTCAGATTACCCCAAGATGTTTCGTGATTCTCATCATAATATTATACTGTTTAAAATTTATATTTTCCAGTTGTTATCAGTAAGGCACATTGGTCGTCACTGTAGCACTCAGTTAAAGGACTGTCACCGCATGTGCTTAAACTAACTGTGAAATCATTTATTTGGACTAACCCAACTTGCTTAACACGACTTTTCATACTTCAATTCTTTTATGGAACAGGTTTGTCAAGGTTTTAAAGAAGACAGGACCAAGAGACATAAATCATCCAAACTTTGCCCTGCCATTGCTACTAGAGTTGTGAAGAAACAAAAAACAAGGAGAACGCTACCTAATGACTTTCTTATAGTAACAGGCAATAAAACCGAAGCAGCTGCATACAAAGTTCATCAGCCAATCAAGAAAGTGTTGCCTCTGAAGGTCTCTGCTAGGAATGACATTGACGGTGATTGCTTGTACAGACCTCTCAATAACACACACAATGATCTTGCCAAGAATAGTTTTACAGGGACAAAGCCAGAATGTGAAGTCCTTAGTTCATCTCAAATACTTTTGCTTGCCAGAGAAGATAATGAGTGTTCAGTAGCTAGTTGTAGCGCGAATTGCTTGGAGTACTCTACCAATGGTTACCAGCAATCAATTGATCCAAGCAGTTGCTTCCCTGATGATGCCATGTCTACATGTCCAGCTAGATCTTGGGGGGAGGATAACAATGTATCTGAGCCCAGTTTAGATATGAATTTGCATGATCTGGAGTTACACGCATACCAATCAACAGTCAGAGCTTTCTATGCCTCGGGGCCTCTGACATGGGAGCAAGAGTCACTCCTGACAAACCTGCGCCTCTCTCTTAACATCTCAAATGAGGAGCACTTGGTTCATTTGAGACGCCTTTTATCCTCTTGAATTCTTTGTTGTTCTGCAAATGTCGTGTTAGTTGAGAACTCAAGTCTGTGCATGCTTCAGCTGCAAAACTGATGGGCTCTTCGCATATGTGTGCTACTTCATCTTGGAGAGATCTCTGCTGCTAGTAGCACCATTTTCTTTTTGTACCTTAGTGAAACTGATACTGTGTATATGAAATGAAAGTGTCAGAAGAAATTTTACTTTACTGGATTTCACCGGACCTTGGTTGTTAGCAGTAAGTGGGACTTTCTGCTCAATAGCTTTACTTTCCAGAAGCATAGAAGCTATCTCGAATTCGTTCCAACTGAATTGTGAGTCAGCTACTTTAATGTGGAGGTTGTAACATCAGTAATCGGTGACTTCACATTTTTCACTGATTTTATCTTTTGTTTTTCGTATGATTTTGAGCGTTGCTGGTTCTAGTAATCACCATTGATTATTTCTGTTTCAAATATATTCTGAGGGTGATCTCGTCAGGTTAATATCTGATCCAGAGGTCTGAACCATCTTAAAAATATATATTCCATTCTCTATTATTATAAGGTGTAAGGTTCTTGAAACATTATTTTGCAATGATACTGGTGTATATGATTCACTTGGCATGTATCGACGTTTCAGCTTCTGCCTCTGATATGTTGTGAGGTGTGAGCACACAGATTTCAGCCACTTTGCCGGGCCACGGGAAAAGCGACAGCAGCAAGAGACGGTGTATTGAATCCAGAAAACTCGATGCTGGGGTCCCTCTCTCCAACCTAATGCAGAGCATGTTTGTATTTTGTATGCACTATTAAGTGGTGGTCCATGTCATTGTCATGATAAGTGGATTATGTTAAGATTGAATACATCATCAAATACTTTTTTTAAGGCTAGTTCCATCTATGGCCGCCAGAAGCAGCCGCTGCAGTTGAGGTGGCGGGGCCTTAGACCTGTAGTCCTAAAGGCTACCCAGGGCGGGCGGTATCACCCCGTGTCGGTACCGATCGCAGTACCGACTGTCGTTGGGACCGTTAGGCTGTAGTGAGATGTCACATTCTGATTGATTCACATGTTTTGTTTAAATTCAAATTTGACTGTTAGAATTTAAAAACCAGTTGTTTTATCGTTATAGCTCTAAAAATCTGAAAAAAAATCTAAAAAATTTAGATTTCGTCTCCCCACCATATCGTCAAAACCCCCATGAATTGAGCTCATTCCATACACATTTCATTTCATTTTTATTCTCTTCTTTACTCTTCTCTATTCTACGTCATATCGAACAATTGGAGTCCAGGCTTTGAAGAAGTTAAGCACCATATTTGCTAAGACGTAAATGTGAAAGCAGTATAACAAGTTCAAGGACCATTCCACCGTGAACATAGACGAGTAGAAATTGGAGAGTCGTCGTGAGACCCTAAGAATTATTCAAAGAGATCTTCAATTTTTCCAATGAAATGCGGTGGAGGTCGAGGACGAGGATGATGTGTAGAATCTCTATGTGTTATAATTTAAATTAGTATATGTTGTATTTTGAATATATATGTGATGTAATTTAAATTAGTATGTGTTGTAATTTAAATTAGTGTGTTGTAACTTAAATTAATATGTAATTCAATTTGTTTTCTCAAATTTGTTATCCAAGAAATAAATTCTGAAATAGTTAAGTTCAGAATGATGATACTAACTGAAAAAGAGAAGACTGATATTGATGTAGTTGTGAGCTAGATATTATAAACTGGTGCAGATTGCTATTAGAGCACTGATGATCGAGAAAGAAAGAAAAAGCTAATGTGACAGAATCAAAAATAAAATATAGACAACCCACCACTGAAACCAAATAGGTGTATTCGGAGCTCAACTACTGTGTTTAGTGAAGATGGTGCTCCTTCCTAGACATTTATTGTACAATTTTATTTTTCTAGATACTGCCTGCGTTCCAAATTATTTTTATCAAATTTAAAAATAAACTAGTATAAAAAATAAATCAAATTCATAATTATATGTGCAATTAGGGTCACCGACGTATGGATCCAAAACATGTATTAGTGTCTGATTAGGCATTACTACAGATGACCCCTGCTTTGATACTGCCGGACAAGTCTCGTCATCCATTGCAAGCTGCACATCAGTCAATCTGGGCCCTCCATCTACGGACAGAGCAGCAGCAGAAGCCATAGACCGTACGGCCTTCTTCCTTTAGGGGAGAAAAAAAAAGAAAAATAAGACAGAAAAATGATCGCTCCCCCTGACGACGGCGCCGCAGAGCCGCCACCTCCAGCTCGAGAGGAGGCTGCAGCAGCCCCAGCTTACGGCTCCGTGGTCCTCGGCGGAACCTTCGACCGCCTCCACGACGGCCATCGCCGCCTTCTCAAGGTGCCGCCAGGCTTTTTTAATCCTTGCTTTTCATGGCGACGAGTTGAGCTTAAATCTTGTTTCTCCGTGTCTGTGATTCGGGGGCTGGCAGGCCTCCGCGGATTTGGCGAGAGACCGGATCGTTGTGGGCGTCTGCACGGGCCCGATGCTCACCAAGAAGGAGGCAAATATCTCGCTTTTGTCCCCCAAGAAAGAGCTTCAAACATTTTCTCGTATTATTGGAGATTTTGAGTATTCATGGTTCCACTCGTGATGTTCTGTGTACAGTATGCCGACCTAATTGAGCCCGTCGAGAAGCGTATCAAGGCCGTGGAGGATTACATCAAGGTCATTGCTTATCCTATCTCCATGTTTCGTGTGATTTCTGCTGGTAATGAGCTAGATGGATTGGGGGATGACTAGCAGGGGAACTGACCTCAGATATTATCTTGGTTTGTTGCTATTTCCCGTTTGCATGACTTGTTTATAAAAGGATGCACAGGTGGAAGTGTTTGTTCCTTTGATCGCTTATGAAAAGGAGCTAGAATTATTTTATGCACATAGTTGTTCGTGTTATGTGGTTACATATTTCATATGTGAAATAAGTTGGTCTGTGCGGAGTGGATTTGGTATGTAGGTTATGAAAACTTCAGAATGAACTTATGAATGTGATGTCATTTTGCCATATGAATCTATGGCTCCGGAAAATCTTCTTGTATTGGAGTCTGAAGATCTGGCTGAATGTTTACAGACATGTGTTGGATCGAGTTGGGCTTATGAGTTCCATGTCTTATGCATTTCATATAGCAATATTTATAACTCGTATTGGATGAATTATGAAGCTCATGATTGATTTGTCACTATCTGCAGTCTATTAAGCCAGAATTGATAGTTCAAGTGGAGCCTATTGAGGATCCTTATGGCCCTTCCGTTACTGATGATAACTTGGATGCTATTATTGTGAGGTATCAAAAATGAATCATCTCTTTTCAGACATTTAGCATAACTTCTTTTTTCTGTTTTTCTATACGTGACCTTACCAAAGGTAAATATCCACTAATCCAATAAGTTCAAAATTATACTAAAAATCCATTGATCCAATAAAAAATGATTATATGCATAGTACAACTTAAACAAATATGGACTGCTTAATGTAATTAAAGCTTGCTAATCTTTGCTTTCTCTTGTGCCTCATTTTATTTGGCAATGCTCCTTTTGTTCAGTAAGGAGACGTTTAATGGTGGACTTGCTGTAAATAGAAAAAGAGAAGAGAAAGGGTTGCCGCTATTGAAGGTGTGTTCATCCTGCCTTCTTCATCTCCTTAAACTGATAGTAGTGTACTAGTGGCTGGACATATAAATGATCCAGACGTGGGTGAACTTAATTTCAGATTGAGGTTATTGATCTCCTTTCTGGAGGTGTGGAGGGGGAGAAACTGAGTTCATCTGCTTTAAGGAAGCTTGAGGCAGAGCAAGCACAACAAAATGAAGCAAAAAACTGCCAGTTGTGAAGCTTCGTATGGAGGAAAAAGAATCTGGCCTGCTGAATGAAGAAATCTGGGGTGATGCACCCCAAGCTCATTATCGACATAAGAGCTGGCAGTTTTGTTACCTTTCTGGATGAATGATTTAAAAAAAAAATTGGTTCTTGGCTGTATTCTAACCTGGTAACTCAGTCTGAGGAACGTGGACTCTTCCTGCTAACAAAACTTGAAGATTTTGTATTTGCATTGCCAGCTGAATGTAAAAAAGGAAGCCCTCTTGGTGTTGTCTAGCTAGCATAGTGGCCAAACTACAGATGAATAATGTGGAACCATGTACTTCATAAATATTCGTGCCATGTAACTAGTCATTGTCCTCATGAGCCTCCTGGCACATATTGGGTCTGCGCATTGGTTGATCAGAATTGGTTAGGAGACTAATTACTCCCTCGGTTCTTTTACATTTGAAGCCGGTTGATTCAAAACTAAACTAACCAGCATCAAATATAAAAAGAACAGAGGGAGTATAATGTATAATTGCATATACGTTCAGGTGTAGCTAGATTATGCAAAATTAAATCATGTCTGACAATTGTCGAATTAAACCTGGTATACTGAATTCAGACAAGTGACCCGTAATTATCATCAGTGGACTTAGCAGTACGTATGTGCTTTCTGAACATTGAGTTTTGATTGGGTCATCCAAATGAAGTTAGTGTTGGCTTTAGTAAAGCTTCTCTAAATCTGGCAAATTTTGCATACATCACTGTCAGGAATTCGCACCCATAGCTGCATATAGACCGTGCTCCCATGTCTCCATCAGTGGAGAAAACTAATGGACGGAAACGGTACACAATTAGCATTCGGAGCCCCAACTTGGTTAAGATTGTTGCTGAATGACTAGTACCATCAAAGCCTCTTGCTGAAGCCCACAAGACATCTCTCGCCACAGCACACGCAAGCTTGCTCAAGATATGGCTGCTGCTAGTTCTCAAGTTTCCGTGGCCCGGGATTGAGTTGGGCTTGAGAGCTGTGGTGGCCGAGGCCAAGAGCTGGCCTCCTTTCTCACCTCAAAAAGAGCAATGAGAATTGACTCAACTGATTTCGTTTATTTAGTTATAGTAGATTTTCTTGTAAGCGTGTCATCTAACTCATTTACTAGATACTAACATACATTTGATTTGAGCCAAGTTTGCATTGAGATATCGGCATTGTGTTTCCTACACTGAGCCACAAGCTTGCATTCAGAGATCAAGAAATGGCTTCTTCCTTCATATTCAGAACCCCAGGCGGCTCAGGATTCTTGGGGCCTTCCAAGGTTCGTCGTCCCAATTCACTTCGAATCAGTACTGGCGCGAGATCAGGCGCCAAGTACACGGCACCGAAATGCGCCAGGCCAGTATCACAGCCAAGGTTCATCCAGCACAAGGAGACATTTTTTTCGGTACTAACAGTGAGCTGTGTTTCGCACCTTGTGTTCTTCGTTCCTGCAGCTGGGTCCAAAGGCTGCTGAGGATGTGGAGAAGCCGGTGAACCCTTTCACCTTCGTCTTCCGCTTCGTCATGTAGGGAACATATGTGCTTCATACTCCCTCCGTTCCTTTTTAGTTATCGTCAGTTAATTCATTTTTGAACGTAACAAATAAAAAAACGAAGTATTATCTACATGTGGCTAAAAGATCAGGTCGTGCCCAAAGGGCTACCGCTTTAAACAGCCAAGGCCAAGACACTTATAGATGCCCATCATGACATTATACTTATCACCAGGAGCATAAGAAAAACGTAAATAAACGCACATGCCACTGCATCTCGGATCCGTCACAGTAAACATCATTGCAAGTTTACTACTTTCTTTTTAATTGTCGCTGATTAGTTTATTTTTAAACTAGTCGGAGATAAA
This sequence comes from Sporobolus alterniflorus, assembly GCA_008808055.3. NCBI lineage: Eukaryota > Viridiplantae > Streptophyta > Magnoliopsida > Poales > Poaceae > Sporobolus > Sporobolus alterniflorus. The sequence goes on from VSTD030002289.1 coordinate 6,816, forward strand.
TAAAAAGAAACGAATGTAGTAGCATATACTCTAGCAAAGGAAGAAGTCCAGCGCGCATCCTCCTGAATTTGCTTGGTGCTTGCCCTCGGTTGGTTTGGTTCTGCCTAAAATAAAATGCTCCAAGAAGTGCTTGCCTTCGCTTCCGAGCTTGGTTTCTGGCCTGCCAAGGTAGCGTCATCCATGGTCACAGCAGACACGTCTTGTTGCGCATCAGAGAGCTGGTTTCAGAACCATGTGCAGCGGAAGAGCAGAGCTGCTCTGCTAACCTAACTTTGTCCTTGATTCTACTGAATTTGCTGCTTTACTTGAGTCAGACCAACAACCAACGCTATTTCAAAAGTATGGTTGGTTGCTTGGCACGCCAAGATCTACAACCTCCATGGCAGCAACATACAGCGCTGCATGTTTGAGTGCACGAATTTTGGTATCCAATCAAACCGTGACTAAATCGGTCCTAGTAAATATGACCCCCTTCACAGCCCAATATGTTTAACTTCAAAAACATCAATGGAGCAGCTAAGAAGGACAAATTTGATATCCAATACGAACGCCACAAATGTGAAGTTACACATGCGCAGGCCTCTCCTTTTTCTGAACATCAATAACCGCTTACAAAATTCATGGCAACATATTGAACCAGAAGATCATTCTCTAACCATGTGACATATGAAACATGTTTAAAGTACAAACTGTTCGTCCAAACGTACAAGTACATAAAATGCAATTCGAGTTCATTAAGAAAGCATAGGATGACACAATCAGGATCCATCGATACTAGCAAAAGTACTACATATAACAGTACAGAAACAGCATGAAACAAGAGTTCTCAACGCCAAGAAATTCAGAATCATAGCATCTCAGTACGAAACCAAGCCTTTGTTTCCATCATCAGGGCTACTGGATCTTGAGCTGCTGCTGCGCCTGCGGTTGTATTTTGAACTCTCCCTCTTGGGTGGGGCAGGGTCAGGAGATCTGGATCTCGAGGGATCACGGCTCTTCGACCGAGACCTCAACCTTCCTCGGTTGGCAAAGGGGCTGCTGCTGCGGCAATTGGAGCCACCTGCACCACGGCCTGAACGAGGCCTGTCGCTTAAATCCCGTCTCGGCTGTTCTGTGGGGCTGCGGCTGCGTCTTGGGCTGGGACGACGGTATCCTCCACGGTCATAGCGTCTCACTGGACTGCGTGACCTACCCCTGCTTCTGTCCCTCCTTGAGTACCTGAATGTTGGTTAAAACCTTTAATCCAACTGCCATTGCTACAGCAACTTGGCCTTTGCACAAGAACACAAGAGAAAATTCGGTGTATGGAAACAGTAGCAGCTTACAGATCAATCAGTTTGGTCAATATACAGTGGGGTTGTGTAATATAGCCACAGGTGTTTGGCTATATATAAAGGTGTTGTCAATCGATTCTACATAATGCATTAACATAAAAACTGAGGCATACAAAGAAACAAGAAAGTGTTGTATCAAGAATACCAACAAACTTGGGAATTTGATCATACAAATTAAACCCTAATTATTTTAGTGCCACAAAGACTTCCATGGCAGCACTGATCAGTCGAAAGAGATTAAATTTGAAAATATGCCAAATTCATCTTGATCAGATGATAGTATTTGATTGTGCAATATTCTCCATGGGATGCTACTCTTTTTACATTACATGTTATGTACTCCCTCTGTTTTGAAATTTCGAAATACTTGCCACCGGCTAGATCATTTTTTAACTAGGCGGCAACAAGTATTTTGAGTACGATAAAAAACTACTAATTTTTATAAATTGAGCATTGTAACTGACTATTATATTGCTGCCTACAATTTGTCAATCTGGGATATCAAACTGGTGTTCCTATCAATCAACTTAATTATTACAATAACTGTAACCAAAATACATTAAACAAGCATATGTAAAGATAAAAAATAAAGTCAGAAAGAGGCTGTTAGTTTGTTACTTTCAGGGCTGCAAAATAAATTCTAACCTGGATGGGCTAATGGCACCGGGGGAACCACGATATCTCCTTACCGGTGAGCGTCTACCGTATGGACCATTTCTTCCATACCTGAACAAAATGGGCAACCCTGTAAAAATGGCAAGTACTCAAATCCATCAAAGTTTGCTGAAGTTATAGTTTCAGTTTCAGTACCTATTGAAATTATTCCATCTATCATTCCTTCCACCATCATAACTGGACTGAACAGGGAAGCGTTCTGGAGATGGTGTCCTGTATCGACGTGCAAATGCATATTCTTTTGTAAAACCACGTCCTTTCCTGATGCGATGAGGCTGTCCATTATCTGCAGCTCCCACCGTTGAACCTTTACCATTTGTGGTCACAGGTTCACTGCTTGCTAGGTTCTTTACTGTATCAGCCCATGCAGCGTCAGTGCCACTGTTGCCATCTGCCTTTCCTGGCTTTGTCAAATTTTCATCAACCTGAATGAGGCTGATCCTGGAGCTTGCACCTAGATCATTCCTGCAATGAACATTCACTTTTGTGTTAGTCATCCAAACAAGGTCTAGGTACCAGAAAGTGCATCAGGACAAATTTTGCACTCTAGCTGGGCAGTAAAAGAATCCTGATACAAAAAATGTGCTCTAACAAATCATATCAACATAATGCATCGATCTTCCCAATTTCATTTCCATACCCGTCATCAGCCTCATTTTCATCATGTGGCTTGTTGCCAGTAGCAATTGGTTCTTTGACTCTGTCAACATCTTCAAAAGCTTTAACTTGTTCAGAGTATGATGTTTTGGTATTCTCTTGACCTACAGCAGTTATTAACAAAGCTTATCACATCAATATTGTAGATAGAAATAGTAAGGAGCTGTCATCTATATTAAAATGCATAAGTAAACACAAATAAACTTTGATAGGGCAGCCCGGTGCACGTAGCTCCCACTTGCACAGGTCCAGGGAAGGGTTTGACCACTTTGGGTCTTATGTACGCAGTCTTTCCATGCATTTCTGCAAGAGGCTGTTTCCATGACTTGAACCCATGACCTCATGGTCACAAAGCAACAGCTTTACCTCTACGCTAGGGCTCCCCTTCTAAACACATAAACTTCAAGCATAAAAAATTGTGACATATCTCATATGACACACAATGTTACAAAGAGTTGTTTTCAGTTACAAAAGGTAACAATGCTACCAATGTCAAAAGTCACTTTTTTACTCCACATTTATCATATTGAAAAGCAAAATATGATGTATCTTGGATGGATTATGAGATAAAATAAGAATGGACAGTCAGATTTTTTTTACTCATTATTTCAGGAACATTTAATGGAATCAACCAAATAGTTCCAGAAAATATTAGACATGGTAATGTAGCAAATGGAAATGCAAACGCACATAAGAACTCAAAACATTTTAGAAAAACATATATATGCACTTACATTGCCCACTAGAGTATGCTGATAACAAATATTAAATATGCACAGAACCCAATATATAATGATGACTGGTTATATTACCTTTTGGCAAGGAACGCTTTGTTCGATGACCTGCACTTTCACTGTCAGAACCACTGCTGTCTGTCTTTGAGCTTTTTGAGTCATCACTTGAACTCCCATAGCTCCTAAAAATTAGAAGAACACAAACAGAAGCAATGTCAGCTACAAGCCCTTCAGTGCTAACAAAGTAGCGAATTTGTATGGTTAAAGTTGTACCGTCTAGATTTCCTTTTTGATCCTCTAGTCTTCCTCTTACTCTTTGCATGCTTACCCTTCCTCCTCGTGGGCTTGCGTTTATCCTTCTTAGACCCTTTTCTTCTCTTATGTCTATGATCACTGGATGAGCTTGTATCCACTGAAGATGAAGAGTATGATTCTGACTCAGATATACTATCTGAGGAATAGGACTGTGAGTCTGAAGTATCTGAGCTATAAGAATCAGAAGAATAGTGTTTCCTCTTTTTGCTTCTCTTAGTATCCTTATCCTTAGATATATTTTTGGTTTGGGCTCTTTGTTCATCATCAGAGTTAACATCAGCTCTTTTATGCTTCTTCTCTGCAAAACATGTACTGATCAAAATAAGCAGGGAGAGCATGCAACATTCCCCCAATCTATAAATTCATCACTTTATACCTTTCCCTACTTGCACCTTATCCTGAGTATTTATATCAGAGACTTCACCACAGTCTACAATTTTCACTTGACAAGAAGGCACACCACCTTCACTACCTACCGCTTCCAGCTTCTTCAGCAAATCTACTCCATTGACCACCTTCCCAAAGACCACATGTTTGCTACAAAAATCGAAATTTCAAATCATTTAAGGATGAACAAACTTGAAACAATTAGTATGAAATCAATTATTGTTAAGGATTTAAGACTAAAACAATACTCAAAAAGTTTTTGACAAAAAGCCATCAACATTTTTTTGTCATAAAGAATATTAGTTTTTGTTATGGCACAAGGAACTAAAATCTAATAGAGCCAAATGACAAAAAGAAACAAGCAATACCCATCAAGATGAGGTGTAGGCTTGAATGTTATAAAAAATTGTGATCCATTGGAATCTGATCCAGAATTTGCCATGGATAGGACACCAGGCTTATCATGCTTTAGCTTGAAGTTTTCATCTGTGGAACACAAACACATCAGGTTTCAGCAGAAGCTTAATAACATAGTTCTAAATGGGCGACAAATCAATTCTACACAGACAAATTAACCTCGAAATTTTCCACCATAAATGCTTTCTCCACCACGTCCTGGAAATAGCACGCAATGTTGAGCTCATAAACTACACTACAGCAAGAAGTCAGTTGAAAGAAGAAGCCTGGGCTAACAAAGCAATACCATCTCCCTTTGAAAAGTCACCACCCTACAGGAAATAAAATTGATAAGTTTAGTTTAGTTTGAATAGAAGAAGTAGATTTTAAAATGCAATTGAGTAAAGATATCTGTTAATCAGAATAAGAACTCTAGATTAACTGTATAAACAGAAGATGCACAAACCATAACAAACTCCATAGAGCTTAGCATTAAAATCCCACAAGAGAGTAAAACATATAGTCACTAGCAAAGAAATATGCAGTAATTAGAACAGCTGACATCTTTTGGTACCTGAGCAACAAAACCTGGAATGATCCGGTGGAGGTTTGTTCCCTTAAAATAAAGCGGTTTCTTTGTAGATGCTCCAAGACCTCTTTCGCCTACATGTTCATC
>VSTD030002290.1:0-11987 GCA_008808055.3 Sporobolus alterniflorus
TATCAAGTTCGCAGATCCTACGAGAAGATCGGGCCACAACAACTTGCTACACGTGCTGCCTAGGCGTGTGCACATCAGAGACCATTTGGTCTGGGTGACGGGACCTTCGACAGCGACATGGTTGACTTGGCGATAATAATCTCTGCGCTGCCTTTTGTGTTTGAAGTCTGTGTTTGAACCTCCGGTGATTGTGAGTATGGTGCCATGGGTGGGAAAATTCTCGATTTCTTGCGGGGGTTCCTAAGTTTGTTGCGGAGGTTGGGGTAGTGGTGGGTTTGGTTCAATTTTGAGTTGGTTGGCTTTGGTGTTGCTTGGCGTGGGGTATGTGATTTGTGGTAGAGCAGGGTGGTAGGTTATTTGTGGAGCTGGCGGAGGTTGAGGATGGTTGGTAGTGGCATAGTGGTATGATTGGTAATATGCTACACTTTGGGTCTAGGAATTTTGGTATGCTTGTGCTGGATAATGCAGAGGGTAGGATGGGGAATGTTGATGGTTATGTGGAGCCCATTGCATAGTATGGTCGACTTCCCTGGATTGTAATTGTGGCGAAGGTTGAGTGGTGTCTTGATACATTTTCTGCTTGGTGTTGTTGTAGATAGGGCAGTCTTTGGTACGGTGGTCGTTTTCATTGCCATGGTACATGCAGAACAGGGGCCTCGGTGTGTATGGGCCTCGGCCTTGCCCATGACCTCTGTTCGAAGCTCCACCTCACTTTTTGCTTTGGGTAGGTCTTTGATCGGGAATTCCAGAGTCTGTATGGTGCGGGGGTGATCTGAAGGCCGCACCGAGTCAGCCTCATCGAACCCAACACCGAGGGTGCAGCAACATCGTCCTCCTCCAAAGATCCGCAATCCACCCAGAATGATGGATTTCACTGATGATGACATGGAGGAGAAGGAGCTCTCCGACGAGCTCATGGCATCCCTAAAGTAGAAAATTATTGCTTTAGAGGAGCAAGTCGCCAAGTTGCACCTAGCTGTCTACGACCAACAGGACGACTTCGTTGTGCTTCGCAAAGCCACCACGAGCAAGTTGAAGTGCTTCGCCAAGGCTTTAGTAGACCTATCACTCTACAATCCTCCATCTCCATAGGGTAGCCTTAGGGAAGTTTGGAAAATATAAAGGCATTAGGATTAGATTATGCCTTAGTAGTGTAATTTTTTATTTTTATCAAAAATTAATAAAAATGGCTCTCTATCTTTATTCTCCAAAATTGAAAGTTGGAAGCAAATATCTATATCTCACTTGGTGTGCTTTTGAGCACCAAGTGTGAAAATCTTCACTAATACTATTATGCAGGGGAAGAAACAGACTTGTGCCAAAAAGAAGAGGAAAAATGGGTGAAATTGGTGGCCGCCCGGCAAAGTTATCTGGCTAGCCGGCTAGGAAATGTGGCCTCCCAGCCCCTGCCGAATTTCCCCGAACATTTACTCCTCTAGAAAGTGTGCGGTGACGCTGGATTACGCTGTATGGGTCGGTACGTCATGGTAGTGATTTAAAACTTCTCAAATTTTCAATTTTTGAAGTATTTCCTTATTATCCATGTCTTTGCTTTATTTTATCCATGACCACTATGTGCTAAACATTACAACTATGTTTAATGTGACTTGTCTTGATGAAAACCATGCTAGCCTACATTGCTCTTAAATTTTGAATCCAACTTTGCAATTTTGTATCTTGGGCAAAAATATTAGGGAATGTCTTGCCTAGATGTTGACGGTGTGATATAACAGTGGTCAGATTGCCTTTAAAATCATGTTGCTTGCTATTTATTCACATGTCAGGCCTGCCTTTCCCTAATCTCAAGCTTACCTATACACCACCCAGAGCCAAATATAAATGAAAAGATTTGCTTTACCATGCTTACACTTTTGTTTAGTTTTTGCAAATGTTAATTCTCTAGAGTTTGTAGCAAAATCCCTGTTGATTATTCCATCATTAAAATTTGTTTTCTAGCATTCATTCATTCATGCTTTGTAGTGCCCCATTCTAATCGAAGAAGGCATAATTCACCAATCATTCCACAAACTCCATATCAAACCCTTATCATTCCTTGTCTCAACTTTGATCCTATTTACCAAGTGATTCTCCTAGAAAATTCCAATAAGTAGAGTCTCTCCCCAGCAAAAGAAGTATCCTAAAAAAAAGGGAGCAAGGATTGAAAAATAAGAGGTGAAACCTCAGTTGAAAAGCTCCATGTTTTGAGAAGAGAAAAGAAAGAGAGGATGAAATTTACAAGCTGCTAGGAGAGATTCTATCAAAAGAAAGAAAGAATGGATATCACAATTTCCTATAGAGCAAAATCCAATGTGTGGCCTCATCCATACCCACACATCATTTGCATTTGCACTACTTTCTATTCCTTGACTTTTCCCTTTCAAACCCCCATTCACTACACCATTCTCCATCAACCATGAATTTTTGCCACACGAACTCTTTAGAATTTTCCTTTGCTTTTGCAATATACAAGGTGTAGAATAGGTACCTCTTGAGAGTGAAGCACCACAAAAATATGAGCCGAGAGGAAAAGAGTGACTGAGAGGATGAGTGATTGAGTGATCAAGCTTGAAAAAAGGGAAGGTAAGGTAAACCATGTGATTACAAGCACTGATCTCAAGGTAAAGTGACACCATTGTTCCAATCTTTCAACATCATATGGTTCAAGACTTAGACACATCCACAGAGCCTAGGTATGAGTTGTAAGTTGTGTTCATTATTCTCGAGCAGTTATAGCACTAGAGTTCTTGCTTAGGTCCCCAGGATTTAATTCTTTTCTTTTGCTCAGGGATGAGCAAAACTCTAAGTGTGTGTGTGGGGGGGAGTGTTGGCGGTCATAGAATGCATATATTTACCTCCAACATACCTATATTTCATTCAAGATATAGAAGATAGGTGCTTATTACTAACGAGTTCCACGAGTTTTGTTGATCTACCATTTAAGGAACATCGAATGATGAAAAAGCACCATATGGACCAAAATCCACGCATATCTTCATTATGTCCAAAATAAGGCATAGTCACAGACAATATGACACAAGGAAATGATGTGGCACAAAGCACGGGCTCAACCGAGCCAAGGTATGGCCGGTTGGCCACATCACCTTGGTAGGCCGGCCATGTGTTGGCACATTTCCAAAAACCATTTTGTCTACGTGTCCAGCAGAGGCGGTGCTCAAGGTATCCAATGCCCAAAGGTGGTGCAAGGAGGAAACTTGGCCGCCTGGCCAAGTTACATGGTCGGCCGGCTTCAGAAGTGGGCCTCACGCACCCATTCTTCGGCCAGAGCACCGCCTTACTCCTACTATAAATACCACCATGCTCCCCCCAGTAGAAAGTGTGAAGAGAGTGAGGTTTAGACCCCTATAGTGCTCCCAAGTTCAATCTTGTAGAGTAGAGAGAGAGGCAAGGTTCTAAGGGATGGAGGTCTTCCTGGCTTGTCGGGGGTCCTCAGAGTAGCTCAGGCGCGGAAGCTTTGTTGGAATCCATTTGGGTTCGATGAAGTTTTCCAAGCTCTAGTTCAGGTGAGTGTGGTAGCTCTATCGGAATTTTGTGAATTCTGACTGAGAGCTAACTCTCGAGTCCCTCTAGTGTATCGGGATTCTGGCTTGCCAGGAGACCCACAACATTACCTCGGAGTGGGTGATTTACCAATCATAATAAGTCATTCATTCGCTTCTCTTATGTTATTTGTGCATTTACATACCATATAGTAGAATTGGTGTTTGTCTTGTCATATATACTGTCCCATGTTTGAGGATCAATCGAATATAGTGGGACCCGGTGTGGCAACTATCACTTGATCCCTCGAAGGTTAACCGCTTTGATCAGGTGAAAGATCCTAGATAGTGCAATCGACATGATGTCAGAGGCATTGTCTATGCATGTGGTGCCCCTAGCCATATGGACTGTTGTGGTATCCGTAGGAGTGACAGTCCTGTTAGAGCTTCATAATCCACCATGTAGCTGGACCGGTACAGTGACCCCTCCCTACCTGACTTCACTATAGCCCCTTGTGTGGATTCCTTGCTGTGCTATAGGTCGATCATGCGGCCTAAGTCTATCCTTCAAGACAGTCCTAAAATCTAAGGTATGTGTATCCATTTATACAATTGCAGTTGAGTTGTCTTACTCATCCCTAGGTTAAACTTAGGTTTTCTTTCACCAAAGTTATCACGTGGTATAGATATAGTGCTAGTCTGCCTCTGTCCCTTGTATTTGATAACCCTAGGAATACTCTTAGGTGAAAGCTACTACAATTGGTATCTGTATGCTTGCGGATTATTCTGTTTGGCTTATGGACCACAGATCACAAAGGATGCAAAAACACAAGTTCGGCATGACGTGTCCCGGTCCGCTTTTTATGGGATCCGCACTGGGCCCACACGAGCATGAATAATAACGTGTCAACGTTTTGCGCCCTGGATGCACCTGAACACACTACGTGATTTATAGATCGCACAGGACACAAAAACACGAGTTTAGCATAATGTGTCCCGGCGCACTTTTTATGGGATCCGCACCGGGCCCACCAGAGCATTTAAAATAGTGCGTCGATGCTTTGTGCCCCACATGCACCAGACCGTACTACATGAACCATAGATTGCACCAGATGAAAAATCACAAGTTCTTTTCGCATGAAAACTTGATAGCTTGCGTGGAACTTGGTAGAACCTTGTCTCATAAGGTTAGCACGGAAGCTTTTCTCTTCAAAGCAACAAAGGGTAGCTAAAGCAACTACGAACCAAGAAAACTAGTAAAACTAAGAACAAAGTAATGCAACAAAAAAGAAGTGCATTGGTTGATTGTTTGCTTCCTTCCCCTTGGCGCATCCACCTTGGGTTTATATACACAACTCGACTCCAATCTCTTTACAACTCTTCAAACCGACTTCTATCTCTTCACAACTCGACTTCTTGATTACAAAGACTCTATCTTGCTAACTTTATCTACTTGAACTCTAGCTTGATCTCTACTTGGACTCTAACTGGACTTGGTCTTCAATCTTGGACTCTATCTTGGCTCAATTTCTTCCTTAACTCAGTCTTTAAACTAAACCAAATTCTTTGATCCTTTTCTTCGCTTAGACTCCTTGATTTAAACCAACTTGAACTCTTGGAAGTAATCGTGGAATTTCTGCTCCAAACTAACCCAAGAATCAATCGAGTTCAGAGGTAAGGAGGTAAACCAGTTAAACAATATCCTGGTTAAGGACAACAGAAACATCCTAATCTTGTGAATGATGGTGATGCCCACATCGTTAACTTGTGCCAAAAATTGACCTACAAGCTCATACGTGGTTTTGGCGTCATCACCCATGAACTTAGGTAGATCCGGTTCCCAAAAACCCCATGGATGAGGTATCGTGTCAAAGTACTCTGGGTATGCTTTTTGCTAAGATCTAGCCTGACCCTTAGGCGTGAACCCAAACTCCGTAAGCATCCAAGCGATCGGATCCCTAACCCCTTCATTCATCTCACCATTGATCCTAGGGTTAGGTGTAATGTAGGCTGGTGATCTAGAAAAAAGTACGTCAAGAATAGGTCCATGTGGAACACATATGCCCATGGGGGGTATGTTGGGTTTGTAAGCCATTGTTTGATAGTAGGGCTGCTGGAAATTTGGGCTTACACCCGGGTTCGGTTGGGTAACATGTGCAGGTAACCCTGGGTTACCCAATGTGGATGCGCCCCTCAGGTAAGGTATGCTAGTAGCAAGAAAAAATCCTAGATTACCCATGGATGTGCTCCCCAGATACGGTGAACTAGCATCAACATAAATAACATTACCCGAAGTGCTACCCGGGTGTGATGTGCTAGTGTTGGTCAACACCCCTGTGTTACCCGGTGCCGTAGTGCTACCCGGGTAGAGTGTGCCCATGTTACCCAGTGTGGATGTGTTACCCGTGTAAGGGGTACCTATGTCACCCAGTGCAGATGTGTTTCCCGGGTAAGGTGTACTAGGTGATCCTACAGGTTGCTTACCCTGAGCTTCACCCTGAATCCACTGAACTACTGATCTAACTTGTCGAGGTAAAGTGTTGTGCAGATTCATCTTAAAACTTTCTAAAGTATTATGCATATCATCAGCAATTATACGTGTAAATTGTGTAAGATCAACGTTGTATTTACTAGCTACCGACACATCTACTAATTTAACCAACTCTTTAGGAGTAAGGTTAGATGTTACTGTGGGTGCGGTAGTCATGACAGCTGGGATGGTCGTCTTGATCACCCCGGCATGTGTCTTCTAAAAACATGCCAGCTTCCTCCTTCTTGCCTCGACCATCTCCTCCTCGATCTCCTTCTCGAGTGCAATCTTCTCGGCCTCGGGAAGATCCTCCATAGCCACCGTGATAGTGTTGTGAGGCCCAACCTCTGTCCAGGCACTACCGTCCTTTGGGTTCATCATGATCCTTCTTAATTGGCGCAGATCACCGATTATTAGCAACACTCAGACAATGATCAACACATGAATGCCATCTCCAGCGGAGTCACCAAAATATGTTCGCACGAAAACGTGGAATGGAGTAAGGCCTTGTCTCGTAAGGCAAACCCGGATGCTTTTCTCTTCAAAGCAACAAAGGCAAGCAGAATAGCTAAGAACTAAGTAATAAGAGATGCAAAAAAGTAGACTTTTTGATTGATTGCTTGCTGCCTTTGGCTCATTCAGCTTAGGCTTTTATAAAAACTTGACTCAACCGACTCCTATTCCTTTACAACTCCTACTTTCAAATGACTTCTAGATTACAAAAACTCTTATCTCTATTTCTAACTCAACTCACACACTATTTGAACTTGATCCCTTCCACAACTCAGACTCCTTGTTTTATCTTCTTGGCTCGGGCTCCTATCTTTTCTTGATCTCCTCTCCAACTCCGATTCACATGATCTCCTAATTTAATTGGACTTGCATGAGCTTGATGCTCCCGTGTGTATATTGGTCTCTTATATGAAACAAAGAAGATCTCCTCAGCCTACCCGACGCCTTACCCAGCCACCTTACTTGAGTGCTTACCTGAGTCTTACCTTACCTGGCCACCTTACCCGAGTTTTTACCCAAGTGCTTACCTGAGTCTTACTCGAGTGCCTTACCCAATCGGCTTACTCTTACCCGGCCTTACCCGATCTCCTTACACAGTCGGGTAACTCCTTATCGGCTTAGTCTAGGAACCTTTAACCCGAGATGGTAGCTTGCCAACACTAAGTCATGCAGACCCAACTCTCTCCTTGTCGGCTGAATCTGGTTTACACCTTACCCGGTCGACAACCCATTTTTACCTTTACCGGCCTCTTACCCGGCTTGGCTTATCTGGCTGATGACCCATTTTTTCCCTTATCCGACTGGGACTTCACTTCTTACTTATCAACCTCTTACCTAGTTTAGGCTTGCCCGGTCGATAACTTGATAAGATAACCCAAATAACCCACCCAGGTTATCTTCCATCACGTTGCACGTTTCGTCCAGCCGCATTCCAACGTGTTACATTTTTATGGTGTAACAGTTTACTTTGTAGATGAACACAATGTCAATGGTCCAACGATGCGGTACAATGTGGATGAAGAACCTCCTTGTAGTGACCTATCCATTTTTCCATCGAGGGGAACAACTATTGGTAGTAGCACGAGCTACTATTCTACCTTAGAAGAAAGGAAGGTTGCCTTGCTATACATCTATGCTAACATAGAAGTGATGGACAAATATTTTGAGTAAATGTTTGTTGTATATCTCTGCTAACATAAATGGGATGGACAGTTATGACAGAACTTGGCAGAACCAGTTCAGCATGGTGAAAGTGAAACACAACGAATGGCTACAGGGATATGACACATTCGTCCTTGCACACCAGGTCAAACAAGTGTATTATCTTCCTTATCCATGTGAAAAGCTAAGTGCATCATGGGTAGTACACAAGGTGAACCCCCATGAATGGTTACATACTCCAGGTGATCCAGGGTATCATGATACTCTAATGTTGGATGATGACATTGATGAGGTTTATCAAGAAGAAGAGTTGCCACCCTCTTTCATTATCGATCTTGGTGCAGGACTCAATGACTTAGTGGGAGATGCTGCAGACTTAGAGATGTCTATTGTTGTGAAGCAAAAAATGGAAACCAATAAAGAAAAAAGCTCGGTTCCCTAGATTAAGGACTAGACTACCAGATCATGATGCCGATGAATTTCAAAACTATCTACAAGTATTACTAGCCACTTATTCTTTGAAACAGGATGTCAAAATGCCAGGGAAAGGGGGGTTAGATAGACTGTGATGGGCTTCCTTAGTGGGGTGAGGAAGATGACCTGCCCACGTGAGGACGCGACCTTTTTTCTTTGAGTTCTTCTAGCGGGAGCAAACGGAGTCAGCTGATGAGCCACATTGAGCCAGAGGGCTCGAGTCAGCTGATGAGCCATGTTGAGCTAGAGGGCTTGAGTCAGCAAAGAGGACCAGTGTCAGAAGTACTTCATAATATATTTACATAAATTTTATTTCTAACGGATTCTATATCTTACGACTTGTGTAATTTTGCAGGACGGCTTGGGGTTGTCTAAGGACCAGCCACATGTAGCTGAGCACCCGTCTAGTTCAGGTGAGAACCTCTCTGGATGCAAGACGGAGTTCACTAAGGACCCGTTTGGGTCACCTGAGGTGCCACGAAGGCGGCGGACTAGGAAGAGCCACTACGTCACTCCTCCTCTGGTCCCTACAAATCTAGAGTCCCGATCGATTATTAAACCAATCGGTAATAGGTAATAATTTTTTATATTCTCAATCTATAATGGTTATTCATGTTAATACTAACTGTTGTACACATTTGTCTTGCAGCTCATGGGATGACACCATGTGGGGGCACATGCCATCAAAGGCAAGTAAATGGTCTCTCAGGTAACCTCGTCCGTAGGCACTACCCTAGCAAGGTCACTCGGAGCGATGGCACCAGCTCTCCTACCACTTGTTGGGCCGACTACGTTCTTGCTCCCAATGTGATGTATGGAACCACTCAGGGCAGTGTGAAGCAACTTCTGTGTAAGCTTTTTAGTCATCCTTTTTCGAAGTTGTATCCCTGACGCACCTGACTTTTCTAATCTAATGCTTGATTTTGAAATTGCAGAGATGATTCCACTTGCAAAGCGAAGACATGTGGGACAACATGAGGAGTGTGATCGAGAAGAATTCTCACAAGCTTGTGAGTCAATCCATATCAAATGGACAGATTCACACATCAAACGAGTACTTGCAGATGGTCGAGGGGGAGCGAATGGGCTCATTCCATGATGGTTCAGATACATATCTAACTGAAGAACAATATGCGATGGTAAAACATGTTGGCCTAAATTTCATTAGTTGCTTACTATGTATCTATTATTTATAATGTATAATTAAATGTGTGCACGTATCTATTACTTGGTTGAAGGACCGCCTTGAGGCTTATCGGGCTCATTGTAAGGTATGGCCAGTGTGAATAATTCATCGCTAAGTCCATGAGGACCTGAGAGTGCAGAGGCACACAGGTGGATCAGGGCACATGTATGGCCTTGATTGGCATGTATGTACAGGTCAACGGATGGTAAGAAAAATAATTACTAAAATACATTCACACTTTGTTTTTTGTTACTAACTCGTACCCACAAGAGCGTGCAAGTGGTCAACGGCCGCCTGATATGAAAGTGTGGAAGAGGGGTCACAAGGGAAGTGACCCTTCAAACCCCGACAAGTTGTGTACTCTGGTGGCAGAAGCTCAACTGGTGAGTTCTTGACATACTTTTGTTACATTTTCACTATTACCAGTGTTGTCACGTTTACAATTTGCTTCTCCTTGCAGGAAAAGTATAAGGAAGAAGTGTTCAAATAATACGAAGAAGGCTTCAACTACAAGGAGGAGCCCATTGATGGCCAGGTCATCTATGCCAGCAGAGGCAGGAAAGCACATGGATGGTGAGATCGATGCATTGTTTTGTTTAACTTTATTAATGCAAGATATGGTATCTCTTACTACTGTTGATTGCTTTTTTTGAAGGTTTGCTCTGTTTGACTGGGTGCTAGACTCCAGGGCGGCAATGCCACCGAGGCAAAGTTCGTCATCCACATCTTTGGGTCTTACGCCTTGTGTATCTCAGATACACATAAACTATGAGGTGATGAAAAATCAACTTAGAATAACTCAAGATGTGCTGGCAGCAGAACAAAAAGACCATAGAGAGACACAAGAGTCACTGAATGCCTTCAACACACAGATACAAGTGTTTGTGGTGGTAAGAAATAAGAATGCATTCATGGCTTTCATAACATTTAGTGACATCTATGTGTGCTAGCACTTTTTACCTTACACATCGTGGTCCCAGCATATCCCGGATGCAGGTGATATTGCCATTCCTACTTGAAAGCCACCAACGTTGAGGAGTAGGTCGGTGCCACAATGGTCACCATGGCCATCGTCAAGGTCATCAGCGGCTCGGGTTAGCTACAACCTTGCTAAACTTAGCCAAGCATAGCCAAACTTAGCTAAACTTAGCCAAACATAGCCAAACTTAGCTAAACTTAGCCAAATTTGCTAAAAGTAGCTAATTTCATTCATACTAGAGACAAACTTGTTCAAATCATGCTAACTTTCCTTATCTTAGGTATCACCATCATTTAGTGCCACTCCTTCACCAAACTTATCGGTGCCGAGGGAAAATGCACAATAGGATCACTTCTAAACATTTTACTTTGCTTTGTACCATTTTATCTACTCCTTTACTCATCGTATATCCTTCGTAGGCGGCTTCGGATGACCCGACATGTGACTTCGCCCACAACCTCTTCAATAGCTCCGGAGGAGGCTTGAACGACAGCGATCCTTAGTTCTAGGCATCGATGTCTGCATATGTGTTCGCTTCAGACTTGTATGGATGTGATGTTGTGTATGGATGTTATGTTGTGTATGGCTATGATGTTATGAATCGATTTCATGCATGTTACGAATATTGTGATGTTTGAATGAATGTGCTGGATATGGATGTGTATATGGGTGTACTGTATATTATGTGCATTGATTGTGCAAGTTTTGTAATTCCAGCTGTGCTGGTTATACTATTTTCTGCAAATTCTTTAAACCCGAGCTACTCTACGACGGCTAAGGATGGGCGCTCATAGAGTAGCCTCTGTTATCCACATTAGCTCAGCCCAGCCATCGTAGATTAGCCTCTGTTATCTATGTCCGCCTAGCCCAACTGTCATAGATTAGCCTATCTAACTTACGATGGCCCACAACCACCGTCGTAAGTTAGCAAACCAGGGGAGGGGGCACGGCTAACCTACGACGGCCCACCCAAACCATCCTAGATTAGCTAACTTATGACGGCCCAATCGTAGGTTAGGCTTATCTACAGCATTGGCCCTACGAGGGTCGAAACCATCATAGATAATGGAAACCGTCATATATTAGCTATCTACGACAGCTTTACTCTTATCTACGAGAGTTTTGGCCCTCGTAGATTTAACGGATTCCGGTAGTGAGGCATATATAAAAACAAAAACTTTACGTAGAAAAATAGGTAAAGGGGATGATCACCTTCAGTAGTTGAGGCCATCAATGTGGCAACGAATGAAACCAACCTGAAATGATGGCCGTAACAACCTGAAATTGGGAAATAACACAATGAGCAGACCATACAACATGCAGAAGAACAAATTGCAGTATTGAAGTGAACCATACTTGCAATAGGTAGGAGCAGGAGCAGGAACCGTGGGAAGAACATGTGTTTTGTTGTCACGTTAAGCCAAGTCATGTCGGTTAATTAGTTTTTCATTTTGCACTGCATGTAACATAGGAGTCTTGTTAGTCAAGTTGCATATGCACGACTGCATGTTGCGGACGTCGTGCGCACCACGCGCTCCAAGCTCCGCTCTGGGCGCCTGGACGTGGTCACGCCACGCGCTGCGCGCGCTCCACGCTCCGTAATGATAGGATCAATGCATGTTTACCTTCCAATAAATAGAGAGATCG
>VSTD030002291.1:0-11987 GCA_008808055.3 Sporobolus alterniflorus
ACACAAGGAATCCAACGGAGCAACCATCTCCAAGTCATTACTACTGATTTACACCATTCTACTTAAGGCTATCTCCAACAGGCCCCGGGGCACAGATGCGCAAATCTCCAACGTTTCCACGCCCGGGCCCACGCTTCCGCGTCCGCATCCACACTTAGCTTCTAGCATCTCCCACACACCACCGCAGATCCGGCTGTTGGGTCGCGCCCCTCCGCCCTCCCACACATCACCGCCGCTTGGAGCTCACCATCACTGCCCGCAAAGCCTGCCCTGCTGAGTTCCTGGCCCCTCCTTGTCTTCTCCACCCCATCAAGGTCCCCATCTGTCGAGCTCCTCCCCTCTACTTGTCTTCTCTGCAGACAAGTTCCTCCCTCCCTCCTCATCTTCTACATTGTCGTGGCGCCCCCGCCCCCGCCGTCCTCATCTCCATCCCCAATCTCGGCCTCATCTCCTCCGGCCCCATGGAGCTCCCCTTGCCAGCCCTGTGGTGGTCCTCATCGCCGGTCCTCGCTTGCGCCCCGCAGGTCCGTATCCTCCTCCGTGAGTGTGACCACCACCGCCAGGAGTCAGCCAGCAAACACAGCATCCGCATTTGCGATGAGGAGAGAGAATACACTGATTTACAGGTCACGAGCCCCCTCCTATTTTCTGCGACCGCATCCGCCATCCATTGGAGCAGCTCCAATGCCACTTCGCATCGCATTCTCTGCATCCGTTTGGGGGAGCTGCTGGAGATAGCCTAAATGAGGGTGAAGGGAAGACATACATGGTTTTCTCAACAAAAATGTGCTGGAGATTTAGCAGATTTTCAGAGAAAGGATGTGTTTGTACTGCAGCTATCGTCAGAGAGCTGCTCACTCTTCAAAAGGCAAGGATCAATTGAGTCCATAGTCACACATGAACCTAGTAATATCACAATCGAGCCCCACGGGAAAACTGATGTTTGGATCAGGCATCTAACAAAAGTGCAACAACGACTGGCAACAAAAGGTATCACCAACGGGGAATCCTGCGCCTGGGACCGAATTGCTCAGCACTGAACAAGCGCGTAAAATGACGGATCCACTTCAATGCCGTACGAAACGGCCCCGCCAAAGCTCGAGGAGACTAATCTCGTCGGATCAAATCAACACAACACATCAGTACCAAATTCGCAGGGATTCACTCACCACCGCAGGAAGCGCGCCGTTGGTCGCGGCGGCGAGATCCGCCGCCTTCTCGGTGGTGGCCGTCCGCAGCGCCCGCGCTTCCACCGCCCTCCTCGGCTGCGGGGGCGCCGCCGCCGCCACGGCGGGTGAGGCTGGCCTGAGCGCCTGTGCCGCCGCGAAGCCGCCGATCTCCACCGCCGTAGCCGCCGCCATTGGATGTCCCGTGCTCTTTCCCGCCGCCGCGCTCGAGATGGGAGGCAGAGAAGAGGAGGCGGCGCTTGTGCGGTGTATGGTGCTCGCTCTTCGCCGCGCGAGGGTTTTGCTAGTGCTGATATTCCGGCGTGCTGGTGCGTCGTCCGTGGGCCGCATCTTTATACGCCGCAAGAGGAGAGGAGGTGGCGGCGGGCCCGGGTGCCAGGTGCGCGGACGCGGTCCACACGATGCGTCCAGAGCCTCAGTTTGAACGCCCCGAGAGAACCGGAGCTCGCTAGCCTGGCACGATCTGGTTCCTGGCGGGCCCGCCAGTCTTCTAGACCCAGATGTCAGTGGGTTCGGTGATCCTCCGGGCCGATTTGTCAGTGTGGAGATACAGTGCTGTCGCATCGCTGGGGTGGGCTCAAGGAGCGGAGGCGAATATGCCCACGAGGTGGATTGGAGGTGGCGACGCCAGTGGGAGTGACATGCGGGGCCCGGAGAAGGGAGCGGAGAAAGCGAGGCGGGCATGACTCCATGCCTCTCCAGCCCACCGCTAGACGAAAGCATGACTACACGCCTCTCCAGCCCACCGCTAGACATCATCGTCGAGGCCGAACGGACGAAAGCGATGCTCTTCCCCACGACCTTCTCCACACGTTTGGTGTTCCCGCGGTAAGAGTTGTGTTACGTGTATATCTGGCAACCGGAGGTGCCAGGTCGGCAGAACCTAGGGCCCAGCACGGCACAAATATAGAACGGGCTGGACTGTGTTCGCATGCCGGGCTGATGCTCAGGCGTAGGCAGTCGTTACACAGGTCGTGTTAGGCCGTCGGCTCGACCGGATTTTCGTGTCGGGCCAGCTGGAAGCACGACTCAGTTTTGGGATTTTATAAGTCATTTTTTGAGTTCAGTTCAGACTTTTGATTTCAGGCAGATAACAGAACAGAGTATACAGATTTCAGATAGATAACATAATAGAGAATATAGAATCAGATCACCAGACTTAAAAGAGATTTTTTACAATGCTGTCTCATTAAAAACCTATAGCTAAAATCTCTTTAAGGATAAAACCCTATAAGAAAAAAAAGCACAACCATTTCTTTTGGTGATCTTAGGTCTGAATATGTCTCAAACAGACATTAAGTCATACAGATACAACCATCATGAAGTCAAACAACACGAGTCTAAGTTTGAACTCCACCCAGCACCATCAGGTCCATCAGATTTAGATCCATGTCCATCGAGGTAGAGGTTGGACATCTTCTCTTCTAGCTTCTTATTGTGTTGTTGTCAAGTGTCGTCTTGCTCTCAACAACATCTCAACATGTTCAGATGTTAAGCTTGGTCGACGTTCCTCGATTACCCTGCCACACAAAGAAAAAGTAAACTTCAAAGAGATGGTGGATACACGAACAATCATAATATGTTTAGCTAAAATAGATAAAATATGATATGTTCTTTTGTGATCATGCCACCATGAAAGAATGCTAAAGATATCATCAAATTGACTAATAGGACCACTATCTAAATATGTAGTTAACTTAGAACCCATAGGTAATGCAAATGTAGATGCAGATGCAGGAGCAGGAGTTTAGGATGTAGTTGTAGATACGGGACCGGTTCTAAATAATCTATTCCATGAGAATACCTTCTTACCTCCTTCATGATTAGGTTGTGGTGGCCTTCGTAACCTGACTCCACCATACTTAGACTCATAATTCAAAAAGAAAACAGCTAACTTAATTTTCACATCCTCTATACCTATATTTGTATAACCCACTAAGGACAATTCTTAGCCACCAGAAACAGCCATGTCACCTCTTAATCCAGAACCATTAGATTTGAGTGTAAGATGAATCTGAGTTGTCCAGAGAGATTTATTGGAGTCTGAGTTGTCCAGCCAGATTTATTGGATCAATCTCAGCCCATAGAGCAAGGTGGGCCTCGCTATGAACGCATTCCGTGGGCCAGGTCACCATTGACGCCATACACTGCCCCAGGCGGCCCATTTGAAGACAATGCCTAGTTCATGCCTGAGGCGGCGCCATCGTGTGGCCATCGTCAAGTCGCCTTCATCGATCGAACCGCGCCCCTTCCCTCCTCTCCTGAGATGACCACCCGTCGCCTCCCACGCTCGGATGTTTCAACCCGCATTGAAGGACCAAGAACGATTCCTCATCTTCGCCTCCAGTAACGGAGCTACGCCCATCTGTTTTGCATCATTCAAACATTGTAGCTAATAAATTTGTTGAAGTCAGTGAGGGGTGGAGTGCAGCAGCACAGGACGGAGCAATACAACAACATCATTGGCAATTTTGGTTATGTGGTGAGGGTTTGTCAACGCAGTCAGGGGCATGCACCAACATGCCCACGGTAGGACGACCTGCTCCTCTGCGTTGGCTGCAATCAGGTGACTCCCCTGCTCCGCAAGTCTTTGGTGTACCTGAGACAGAAAGCTTGCTGCTTCCGTCGATAGTAGCAGTGGTGAGTACGAATTGGAAGGGTGGTTGGTGGAAGAGAGAGGCCACCGGTCGACCGAGCAGGATGGTAGTGCTCGATAGAGGGGTAGTGGCATGGCAACGGCGGTGGCCAGCGCTGTGGTGTGGACGGCGGTGGTGCAGCTCACCTCAATCACCGGGTTGTTCTGTTCGTGGGTCTTGGAGGATTGCGGTGGTGGAAGGGGTGGAGGGGGCGCCGCTGTGGGGCTGGCCACCCTCACCAGCAAGGACAGCGTTGCGGTGAGGCTCTTGTCGTCAGTGTTTGTGCCGAAGAGTGAGTGCTTCTATTCGCTCCTTGCCTTCCTTCTTAGTGGCGATCTGGGTGAGGTCGGGACTGTCTGATTTGGGAGGAGCGTCAGTCAAATGCGGCAGTTTTGTAGTCAAATGATGCGCATTCTGCAGCGATTCGGTTCGATCGGGTCTCGAATTGGAGGGTTTGAGGCGAATTTGGCAAGTCATATGGGAATTTCTGTTTAACTTTGCTCTGCACTACAAACGCTCTGAATTCTTGATTGCATGTGTGATATGTCATGCTATTGCGCAACTAGCCGTTTGGTGGCTCAAAGGAACTGTCGTTGTGAGCTTACCAAATGCAAATGTTATATTGATTGGCTACCTAACGCTTTAGGATAAAACTCTTCTATTGATATCGTGGAAACGTCAGTAGACTTATTTCTTTTACTGTTAATTGCGGTACTTCCTACTTTCAATACCATTCAATCGGTTGCACCTGCAATGCACCACACAGTTGTTTCTAGCCCCTGATCCTCCCCTATTCTGCTAGACCGAGAGCGGCCACACTAATTGTTGCTCCGGTGCCCTCTAAACAATTTGCAATGTTATTCAGTTATTAAGGCTCACTAATTTGTTATGCTTGGTCTGATTTAGACATACTAACAACTTTATGTTTTTTTTAGGAAATCAGGAGGGGGAGATCCCCTACCTTGCTTTTATTGAATATCAAAATTTATAATACGTATTTACAATGCAAGAGATGCAGAAGTGCTAACAAAAGTAATGAAATGAAATGAGAAGAACATAAATGAAGGTGGAGATGACAGGGAAAAAGGAAATAGAGAGGGGTGGTGGTTAATGGTATTGAAGGATCGGAGAAGGTGATCAAAGGGGGTGAATATGAGCCAATTAAAATCTCTCAAGGGAATTTGATCTATATTCTAAATTCGATCCAACACGTCTCTATTCTAGCTTGGTCAAGACCGCATAGTTATAAAAAAACTATTAGTTATTGGAATTGAGTTGGGCAATCTCGAAGCAACGAAAACATTAATTAATATAAGCAAAGTCACGTGCGAAACTTCAACAAATAAAATAACTTAATATCTCCTAGATATTTCATCGAACGGGCGTGATCGAAAAACTATCATAAAAATACAACAAGAGTTAGGAAAGCTTGAGGCTTTAATCTGATGACTTAAGAATAAAATCATCTTCTACCTGTAAAAACCCACACTCAAACGAGAAACTCAAAATCGGCGAACAATGGCTAAGTCCAGCCGTGCCACATTAGAGGCTCGTGCTTTAGACTCAAACCAAAACCGGCAGTAGCACCTCGGTGAGAAAATCAGTAAACAGAATCCAGGCGACGGCGGCAAAGACCGTGTCCAGGCGCTGAGACCGAGCAGCTGTGAGGGCCGGACCGGCTCGCATGGGCGCGAAGCAAGAATGCACCGACGCGAATCGAAACAGCGAGCGGGAGACCTGCCCGACAGAAAACAGCTGCAGAGCGGACAACGTAGTGGCCTGCTGACGCAATAAAAACCGGGGCCGGAATCTGGTCGGCAAGCTCACCTCGGGACCGAAACACTACAGCGGTTGAAACGAAATCAGGAGAAGGCCAAACGGCGAGCGAAACCAGGGACGCAGAGAAATCCAAGCGCGAGCATGATTCCAGGCGGCGACGAAAATCACGAGTGGAGCAGGGAACTGGCACACAACACGAGACAAACCAAATCCGTCGGCAGCCTAGCCCGAGATCGAGCCTAACACGAACTGAGCACAAGCAGCAGGATGATATCAAGAACCAGACTCACGGAGACACGAGCAGTGAAGACCAGAACCAATAGGAAAATGGCGATTCAGATTTCGTAAAAGAGCCCGGTAAAATGAGTTTGAGGCACAACCATAAAAATCAGAAATCTTGCTCCATAAATCTAAACTGATTCTCTTATAATCACAGAGGTCATCGTATTCCCTTTCTCATTTAATTGAAAATGAAATACTAGATCTTGTCTTACTAATCATAATATAGGAAATACATATAAAAGTTGGAGAAGTTACAATGAGCCCCACCCATAGGATCCTATTTATACACAAGTAAAAGACTAAAAAGACTGAAATACCCCTACGACCTAGTACAGCTAAAATGATGATCTCGGGGTAGAAGAGTTCGATG
Source organism: Sporobolus alterniflorus (assembly GCA_008808055.3). Taxonomy (NCBI): domain Eukaryota; kingdom Viridiplantae; phylum Streptophyta; class Magnoliopsida; order Poales; family Poaceae; genus Sporobolus; species Sporobolus alterniflorus. Next base: position 6,255 of record VSTD030002291.1, read on the forward strand.
CAGCATATCGTATCGACCCGTCCGTATTTAATTTTGGCACCACGCGATCTTCACGATGATGACACGTGCATCACCCGCAGTCACGCCTACACCAGTCTTGAGGTCAAACTGGGAAACCCTAACCCGACTTGCTTTCAACCGAAGCAAGTCGCTAGATCTCGATGCGTATCTTACATCGCCATCCATCCATCAGTTTTATGGCGCAACCGACAAACCAAATCTTACTTGGTTTTGAGGCCCAAATCAAAAAACATCATGGTGAGTTTGAGGTCAAAATCACCAAACCAGAGCTGCCGATTCTGAGGCCCAAACCAGAAAACCATCGATCTTGGTTTTGAGGCTCAACCAAGAAATCTGCGATGTTCGTCTCCTTATGCACAGTACTGGTCGCACACGGTATCACCCGACCTCCCGATCATTCGGCCACCGAGTACCCGACTTGTGCTTGGTCATCCTCGGTCCTCTACACCAGGTCTCCTACTCCTACCACGATCATTGTCGCTGCCCGTCATGTCGCACTTGCTAGCTGTACACCATGAGATAAGCAAATGTGATTCTCTAGAGGAAACAAGAATAAAGGTAAAAGCATAGAACCACAGAAATATCCCGAATTCGAATTCAAATATCAGCATGTCAATGACTCATCATATATCAAACTAAGGTACTGACCACATGATTTCTCAATCTCTCCCTTAATGAGTTCATTGACAACAAAAAGCACAAAGTTTGAATTTTGAATCTAAGACCCCATGAACCACAGCTAGAAGACCAAAAGCCAAAAAAAGTTCAAGAAGATCATCTAGAAGAACAAAAAATCACAAGACCAACAAAAGACACGAAAAGCGGTAAACCAATGCAAAAATGACAAATAAGAGCTAAGAAAAGCTCAAAACCACTCAAAACAAAACAGAACGAGCAAGAAAAGCTCAAACTCAAAAACTCAAACTCCACCTGAATCAAACTCCCCATAACACTCTCAATACAAGATCTCCTTCTTAAATAGATATTATCATATTTCTTCTCTCAACCACCCGATTAACAAGAGTTCAATCAACTGTGTGCAGATACTCTCCCCCTTTGGCAATGAACTCATCAAACACAATTCAAGAGAAAACGAGATGTTATGCATGAGATCAAAATTAGGGTGCTTCATAAGGCATACAAGCAAGTATTTACGCAATTATACATATCATTATGTCAATACTTGCAAAATAAGAGTGAATCCTCACAAAGACACCAATATAAGATAACAAGCAAGTAGTCATGCGCTAAGATATAAACTAAAGTGAATAAGCAAGTTAAGCAAGCCCACCACAAGCTTAAGACTCCCATCTTTAACCAAGATAAGCATATAAACTTGCTAGGCATCATCTCAACAAGAGCAACAATAGTTTGGGAAAGTGTGTTTTGTCAAATGCTCACATATGTAACTAAAAACTCAGTTTATACAAGTGAGTAAATAAGCAACTGAATAAGCAACTAAGTTCATAATTTACTCATTTTAAGTTCTCAAGTGATATCTAGGTCGCATGGAGGGTCACACGACTGGGTACGGCAAACACCTCAGAGCTTCAAAATCACCGTATTAGACATCTCTCAGATGATCTCTAGATTGCATGGAGGGTTGCACGACTGAATGCGATAAACACTCCGGAGCTTTGACATCATCATATTGAAATTCTCATTAAGCACATAATACACCTAAAATCTGGGTAAGTTTAAACACAAGACAAGAGAGTGTGCACTTTTGGCACAAGCGACACACACCCCTTCAAAGTCTCATCATGAGTTAAACATTTAGCAAATAATTTCACTTCTCAAAGTGAGGTTGCCCAAATCAAGACTTACCCAGCAAGTCACAAATAAAGTCTCAATTAAGATAAAAGCATTTATACAAGTGGTGACCAAGAGCAATTAATTGAGTTGTCATATTTTAACATGTGCTCAATATTACAATCATAGCAGGTTATCTAGCATGACCTAGCAAAAGAGTTTCACATCTTATTACTATTCATCCTAACACAGTGATAAACATAATTAAGTAAATACAAGCTAGTATAATAGGTGAATCAAAGTGACTTAGGTGAGTATGAAGAAAATGGAAGAGAAAAGCAAAAGATACAAATATACAAGATAAAGCACCAACTCCCCCTCCAACCAAGCCATAAGTATAACAAACACCAATTTCCCCATGTAAAGTAGCAAAGCGAGAAGCATCAAGAGGTTTGGTGAAAATATCGGCCAACTGTCTCTCTGTATCAATGTATATCATCTCAATGTCTTTCTTTTTAACATGGTCTCTTAGGAAGTAGTGTCTCCTCTCAAGGTGTCTCATTCTCTTGTGGAAGGCTGGATTTTTGGCTACAGATATGGAACCGGTGTTGTCGTACATAAGTGGAACTCTCTCAAAGCTCACTCCAAAGTCTCATGGTCTACACAATCCATATGATATGAGAGCAGCAGCTAGTAGTAGCTATATACTCAGCCTCTGTGGTGGATTGTGCAACTGAAGATTATTTTTGAGAAACTAGCAAACAAGAGAAGATCCAAGAAAGTGGCAAATACCAAAAATGCTCTTTTGGTCAATCCCACAACTCGCAAAATCAGCATCGGAAAAGCCAACAAGATCAAGCGAAGAAGAAGCAGAATACCAAATTTTAAACTCAGGAGTGTGAGGTACCTAAAGATTTGCTGAACTGCTATCCGATGTGAAGAGCGTGGGGAAGCCTGAAAGCGTGCACATAGGCATACGAGAACTGAATGTCCGACCGTGTTAGCGTGAGGTACAGGAGGGAACCAATCATGCTCCTCTACTCCCTCTGGTCAACAGTCTCACCATTTTCATCTAAATCCAATAAAGTTACCATGCTCATCGGAGTTGACATGAGCTTGAGCTCATCTATATTGAACTTCTTTATTATGTCCTTCGTGTACTTGGCTTGATGTACGAAGATACCTTGCTTCGTTTGTTTGAATTGAATACCTAAGAAAAATGTTAGCTCTCTCATCATGGACATCTGAAACTCATTCTCCATTATTTCCTAAAAGTTAGACACAAAAGTGTGAGAAGAGCCACCAAAGATGATATCATCCATGTAAATCTGAATAAGTAAAAAGTCATTGCCATGTTTCAGAATAAAAAGAGTCATATCTACACTCTCCATCACATACCCATGCTCTAGCAAGAAGGTCTTAAGCCTAGCATACTATGCCCACGATACTTGCTTAAGAATGTACAAAGCCTTTAAAAGCTTGTACACTCTATTAGAATACTTAAGGTTCTCAAAACCTGGGGGCTGTCTAGCAAACACTTCCTCCTGAATGACACCATTTGGGAAAACACTTTTTATATCTATTTGATAGAGTTTGAATCCATTGGATGCGGCAAAGGATAAGAGAATCCTAATGGCCTCAAGATGAGCAATAGGAGTAAATGTTTTCCCAAAGTCTAGATTTTCCAGCTGACTAAAACCTTGAGCAACAAGGCAAGCCTTATTCCTCGCAACCTCAACCCTCCTCCATTTGTTTTTTAAAACTCATTTGGTTCATATGACATTCACATTATGAGGGGCTCAACTAAGGTCTAAACTTGGTTTCTCTCAAAATTCTCTAACTCTTCATGCATGACATTGACCCAACTCGAATCAGAAAGAGCGTGTCTAACATCTCGAGGCTCAAATAAGGTAACGAAAAGAGTATTGGTAAAGCAAGAGAGATGAGCTGACCTTGAGGACCGTGTTATTCTTTCATTCAGATTACCTATGATCAGCTGAGGTGGATGTGCCTTATGAATATGAGAGGGAGTTCTCTGGTCAGAGATGATCTTCCCCTCAATCCATAATGCCTTCACTGCTGTTGTGGAAGAGGTAGTGGGCTGAGGAGCCTCTGCTTTAAGTGTGGAAGGAGAAACAGATTCAGGTGATTATGTAGAAGGACACAGTGGATTATCTTCATCACCGTCGAAGCCCTGTAGTTCCTCATCTACAAAAATGCTCTCCTCCATTTTCATATCACCTGCACACTCAAAGACATCACAAGAACAAGGAGCGGACACATTGAAGATCACATCACATGACTCAACCACGGTATTAGTCTCAAGGTTAAACACTCTATAAGATCTGCCATGAGGGGTGTATCCAAGCAAAATGACATCTAAAGAGCGAGACTCAAATTTATCCAAATTACCACGCTTCAAGATAAATCATTTGTAATCAAAAGGCCTAACATGAGAGACAGAAGACTTGCGACCAAAGTGAAGCTCAAAGGGAGTCAAGTGTAAGATCGAGCGCAGGAAAATTTGATTAGAGATATAGCAAATAGTGATGATAGCGTTGGCCCAAAAGCGTCTAGGAGTCCTATGCTCATCGAGCATCGTCCTACCCATCTCAAGTAGAGTGCGATTCTTTCATTCCACGACTCCATTATGTTGAGAAACATGCGGGGCAGAGAACTGCTGATCAACACCGTGCTCAAGGCAAAACTGATCGAAAGAGACATTCATAAAATCGGTCACATTGTCATTGTGAATGACTTTCAAGTATTTTGGATGCTCATTATTCAACCTCAAAGTCAAGCTCTGAAAGTGCTCAAATACCTCATCCTTGCTTTACAAAAAGAAAACCCAAGAGTAACAAGAATAGTCATCAACAATAACAAGAACATACCACTTGTCTCTCATAGAATGAACTCGAGAGGGACTGACAGTGTCCATATGGAGCAAATGTCCGGGTTGCTCAGTCATCATGGTATTAATCAGAGAATGGAAAGCAACGATCATCTTACCATAACGACAAGGATCACAAACAAGGTTACTTTCAAACTTGAGCAAGGACAATCCTCAGAATAGTCCTAAACCACTGAGTCGACATAACAAGTTGAATCTCAGATGACATAATCTCCTATGCCACTTCCAAATCTCGAAAGAAGACTGAGAGATCAGACACTTCACAGAAGACTGTGCACAAGAAAAATTAGCTTGAATGACTTTGTCAATACGAGAGATGTCACAAACACGCTTGCCAGAAGAGTCAAGAATATGAGAATTAGATTTGTGAAAAATATCTCCAAATCAGCATCAACAAACTGAGAGACAGAAAGCAGATTGTATCTTAACTTATCCACAAGAGCGACATTATTTAAGATAAAGTAATCATTTACCTTGATGACGCTGGTACCGAGCACCTTACCTTTCTTATCATCCTCAAAAGTCACATACTCCTTGTATGATAGGAGAGTGAGGCTGGAGAACCATTTCTTATTTTCAGTCATATGTCTTGAGCAACCAGAATATATGAGCCACGTGTTCTACAAGCCTCTGTCCATCACATACATAGGACGAGAAAAGGTCGATGACTCAATGCTAGGATTAGTGAGATAAATCTTAGGAAACTAGCATTTAACCATACAATCAGAAGAGGTTTTCACGGTCCTTTGCATCTCACCATTTGGGCGAGTGGGACATGAGTCACGATGGTGAAAACATGGACTATCCATGTGTCTCGACTCAAAGTGAGTATGAGAACTTTCAACAGAAAAACCAGACATACATGGGAAATGATCACCACGATGAGGATGTTGTTCGTAACCAAAGCGTTTAGGCCTAAAGTTGTTCTCTCATGAACCAAAACTATATGAATGATTGTAATACCCCATGTCTCTAAACCACATGATTATGTTAATCACATGTTTATGAGACCTAAGTGTTGATGAAATTCCAAGTCTAGAATCAAATTC
>VSTD030002292.1:0-11987 GCA_008808055.3 Sporobolus alterniflorus
CACGATGAAGGCATACCACAACATATATGACATAATTCTTGGCAAATGAGGATGTACCAGTTAGAAACCGTACAACATGCACATCGAAGTTGTGTACCCATACAGTAGGAGGGGGGGGGGGGTCCGGCGGGAAAACAGGAGACAAGAAGGAGCATGGATCCACTTACGACAACTCGTCATCATAAGTGGATCCATGCTCCTCCAGAGCAGAGGGAGAGGAAAGGTGAGCGCGGATCCAGACCAAGAAACGGCCAGCGTGCGCGAGGAAGATGAGAGGGTACCGGAGAGAAGCAAGCAAGAGATCAATGGTCGCCGTCGCCTCGTTGCCAAGTTGCTTTGTTGCCAGCCCGCTGCCCCTCATGCTGTTGCCAACCACCTCGCCGCCGCCTCCAGTCGCGTTAGGTTAGGTCTCACTCACTCTCATTCTGTTTCTCTTCCGGGCCGATGGGGTCCACTTTTTCTTCCGGGTCGTCGATGGGTGGAAAAGACTTAAAACACCTGGTTTTGGAACAGGCAGAAACGAACGTCAATTTACGGGCTGAGCCATTTTTTGTCCGGACTGAACTTTTTTGGATGGTTGGGCCGCTTTTTAGGCCAGAATGGCGCAACCGAATGAGGCCTTATGGGCGGAGCCATTTTTTTGGTCTGGACTGAACTTTTTCAGATGGTTGGGCCACCTTCTGGGCGGAATGGCACAACCGAATGAAACCTAGATGAATCCAGTCCAACTCAAGATTTTGTTGCGGTGTGGAGGCGGTGAACACATGGCGGGCGGTGGCGAGGGTTGCGCATGACCCGTCACGGCGTAGGGTGGTCATTTGCACAAATCTTCGGTCACAGAGCCGCCACGCTTTCCACCTCATCCATCCTTCGCAGCTCTGGAAGAGGGACCAAGTTTCTCCATGACAGCAAGTCCTTTTGGCACCTCATGGAAGTGGCTTCCACTCTTCTTGTCCCATCCCCATTCTCCAGTGAGCTTCGGATGTTAATACTTCAGTTAGTCTTGATCGTGTCATAGTTTATTTGCTGCAAATAATGGGGTAGTGGTGAGCCAGGGGTTGTCCTGTGCTGCCCGCCACGGTCGCTTGTGCATGGCATGCATACAGGGGCGGCTGGACGCGCCTGGGTCTTCAACGCGTGCGCTGCTCACGTCATACGTGGTGCATGGTGTCGTGTGATTGAGGCTAACGATACGTGCATGTAGGTCGCTATGTAGTTACCATTTGCATCTACAAATAAACAAGAAAAACCAAAAAGAGGCAGAACATTTGGGCCACCCAAAAACTCTTGCATTCTGGCTTCCATCGCGTAGACACTACTCATCTTCCACAACTCAGGCGAAGCACTGCGATAGGTGTAGTGTTTTGTCTAACAACTGGCATCAGAGCTGGTTGCATCCCCTGGGAGTCAAGTTCATGCCCGCCATGCCTCGACGTCATTTTGCTTCCCCGCCGCCATACCAGCTGAGTCCAAATGGGGAACAAACGCCAGTGTACAAGACCAGCGGTGGAAGGAGCATCTCAGGAGAAGGTGGGTCGGGAGGACTCATCATACATCGCGTCATGAAGGAGATCAGCAGCAGTGGGGCATTTCCGACGCTCACGAAGACGAATTACCATGATTGGGTGGTGCTCATGTGAGTCTTGTTGCAGGCACAGTGTCTGTGGCTTGCCGTGAGCATCGGCACCAGCGACTACACCGAAGATCGGATGGCTCTTGAGGTGGTCACCAAGGTTGTCCCGACAAAGCTGATGGGGACCATTGTGAACAAGGCATCCACCAAGGTCACTTGGGACTCATTGCATCTACGCAATGTTGGTGCAGATCATGTGCGCAAGTTGAGGGTGAGTATGCTCCGGTGTGAGTTTGACTCGCTCCAGTTTTAGGATGGTGAGAAGATTGATAACATCGGCGTCCACATCAACCGCCTCACCACTCAACTGGTGGTGCTCAGGAACACCTACACTGAGGAGGAGATTGTCAGGCAGTTCCTCCAGGCCCTCCCACCAAGGTTTGATCAAATTGTTGCATCAATTGAAACTTTACTTGACCTGGCCGATGTTTCTCTAGATCAGCTGATTGGCCGGCTCAAACCAGTAGAAGAAAAGATGAATCGTGGCAACGAGGAGTCCTTGGCAAACCTTAACTTGACGTAGGATGAGCTGGTTACCCAGCTGTCTTCCTGTCTCAAGGGTACGGGTTCCAGTAGCCTAGAGTCATCCAAGGAAGCTTCATTAGGTGGCAAGCGAGGGCGTGGTCATGGCCGCGGCCGTGGTTGTGGCCGTGGCGGAGGTGGTTGAGGAGCGGTTGATGGTGGCGGCCGCGAACGTGGCAACATAGGCCGCGATGGTGGCGACGGTTGTTGTTGGTGATGAGTGCCGCTAATGTGACAAGAAAGGGCACTGGGCCCGAGAGTGCAAGAAGGAGAAAATGGATGAGCAGGCTCACGTGGCGCAAGTCGATGAGGAGGTCAAGACCAGCCTGCTGGTGGCCTGCACCAACGTTGATGCCAAGCCCATGCAGACGTCACCAACTGAAGTGCACCTCGATGAGAACAAGTTGTTCGTGTAGCTCGGTGACAAGGAGGGCGGTGGGTTCACGCACTAGATCCTGGATTCAGGCGCCACCAACCACATGTCGGGGGAGCGTGAGGCGTTCTCTGAGCTCGGCACCAAGATTCACAGACCGTTTGCTTTGGGGATGACTCGGTGACCAGAATTGAAATTGTGTGGCATGATCTTGCTTCAGTGTAAGAATGGTGACCACAAAACATTGGCCGGGGTCTATGTCATACCGCATCTCACCACGAATATTGTTAGCCTCGATCAGCTTGAAGAAGCTGGGCACTGGATCCTACTTTTTCCTGGATTTCTCAAGGTTTGGGACCGGAAGGTAACTCTCCTGGCAAAGGTGGAGCGTGGGGCAAACATGCTCTACATGCTAGAGCTCAACATCGTGCAATTGGTTTGCCTGGTGACACATGGGTGCAGTGTGGCATGGAAGTGGCACATGAGTTTTGGCCACCTCGACTTCTGAGGCCTCAGGCGGCTAGTTGAGGGAGGGCTGGTGGACGGTCTGCCATAGTTAGATCATGTTGATCAACTCTGTGACAGCTGTCTCAGCGACAAACAACAACGTCTCTCCTTCCCCAGCGAAGCTAAGTACCGGGCGACACGCATGCTTGAGCAAGTACATGGAGATCTTTTCGGACCGGTGACTCCATCAACGCCAAGTGGGAACATGCTCTTTTTCCTCCTCATTGAAGACTTGAGCCATTACATGTGGGTGACGTTGATGAGCTCCAAGGACCAGGCGAAGGCAACATTCATGACATTCCTGTTGGAGTTGATCTCTAGTGGTCTTGGTCACAGGGGACTAAGTCCACCTCCCCATGCCCTAATCAGGGGCAATTCCCTAATTAGTGGGCAGTGGGCCCCGTTGCCAGCGCCTATAAGTAGGACACACAAACCAAAGTTCACTGTCGAAGAAATTGACACCTAAACAGAGGGCCCGATCCCCTAAGGCACCGCAGTGGCGGGATGCCCCACTGTCCCATCACCACCATGAAGAAGACCCTTCTTCCTCTACGTTGGCGCCGCCTTCAGTTCACGTATGACACTCAGGCCCTATGATATGGTACACCTCTCCTCTCTGGCGAGCTAAGGCTCAAGATAAACAATGAATCCATGTACATGATTAGACACCCGCTAGATCTCAGCACCTAGAGATTCTAGAAACCTAACATTGGTATCAAGAGCACGACTAGAGCTGTGGAACTAGTTCAGGGTAGAAGTAGTAAGAAGGAGGGGAGGGGTTTTCAGTGTAGATCAAAGAAGAACCGAAATACTATCCCTAACCCTAAGAGAGGAGACTCATCACTGCCATAGATCTAGTGCATGCACCAGCAAAAAGGGGCCATGGTGGCACTACCACCTCCACCTTGCAGGAGCACGCACGCGATGAGGGGCCCCACGGGGTCCTGCATCGCCAATCTATCACTGTGTATAGAGCTATTGTTGCCGCCTCTGTGAATGGTCATGGCCGTATGTGAGGAAGATGCGGTCGCTGCCGTTGGTCACCGTCGACAGTGTTAGCCATAGGGCACTATTGAGACGCTGCTCAGTGGCGGCGTGCCCACCCATCGGTGGTCGTGCACGCTGTCGTGGGTACCTCCGGTGGCACCGCCCATCGTAGTTCGCTCGATCCGCGCTTCGCTCACCAGCGGTTTCGTCTTGCTGGGTACAGTGGTGCGCGGCGCAGAAGGGAACTAGTTTGGCAAAATGAGAAATGGGGGCTAGGGTTCTATGGGTGGAACCGGCTATGAGTTTTGTTCGCTCAGAAACATCGCGCAGCAGTTGGATTAGATTGAACGCACAAGATTGATCAGACCATGGCACGACCCAGGTGAAGAAATGACTTCCTAGCCCAGGCCCTACAAATGGCCTGGTGCGAGGGGCACGCACGCGGGTGAGTGGGCCACCATTCCATTTAGGTTTTGGTTTCGGACCGTTTTTTTTTGTGAACGATTTTTTCTGTTGAGGTTTTAAAGCCCAGTAGGATAGTAAATCCCGGCCCAGGATTTTGGATTGGGGCACAGGGCGCGCTGCGCGCTAGCAGGCGGTGGGCCTGTTTTGCTGTATGGGCCGATTTTCTTGCTGTGAACAGTAAAGAACTATGTTTCTTTCTATTTTTAAGTATTAATTATTCAAAGTAATTAGTTTGTTAGTTCTCTAATTAATTTTGAACCAAGGAGATAATTTAATTGGAGGATTAATTATTAGATAACAGTGATGAGCTAATCCCTGTGTGGATTAAGAATTTTATTCATGTTTTTGCTGCAAATGATTATGTATCATTTGATTGAATTGGAACCAACGAGAAAATTCGATCAAAAGTGATTTATTGATCAGAAAACGTCGGCAAAATTATGGACAAGATGATTTCAAGAATTCTGTGGCATTTTCTTTGCCAAGTTTTGAGATGTATAGTGTCAATTTTCTGGTTAAATTGGATCCAACATGAAAATTTAATCGAGATTTTTTTATTAATATGAGTTTAAGGTTGATAATAAGAGCAGTAAATAGTTACTGTTTTTGGTTATCTTAGAAATTTTATGCTTTCACTATGACTAGTTTTTAGTCGAGATTAAGTTTGGTAATATATTCTTACCAATGATTGAGCTTATATGTTTCCTTGCCACGGAGATCATTTTGAGATATGAAATTAAGTGTGATAAGTTATCGAGCTCAATAGTGAGCCCATCTCTGAGAAAAGCTTGTGTTTATTAGTCATCATTGATTCAGTTTCTGATCAAATTGAATCTGATGTGAAGATCCAATTAGAAAAGTAATTGAACAAGTATGGTAATTGGTATTATCATGGGATTTTACTGAGAATGAGGTTCATCATCGTATTTATTATGTATGATAATTGTTGTTATCATAATGTTCTGGCACGGAAGATATTCATCATTGTCATGATAAAATAAGTGTGATAAGTGTGATTTTGATGACAATTTAGAAGTGGTTACAATTGTCATGTAACTATATTTTGATGAGCATGACAATAATTATAACTGAGTACTAAGATAGATGATTTATTGAGTTGATTCTAAGAACATTAATTCTACCAATTGGAAGAATATAATCAAATATTGTACTCCATCTGAGTGATATTTTATCTTCCAACCCACGTTGGTGGTAAATTTATCATGATCAGTTTGTCATTCTCATAAGTCTTATCGAGAATTAAATTCTATATTTGCCCAACGGTGATTTTGAATTATACTTTCATAGGTTTCAGTTTTGTTTTAGCCACTGTAATTTTATCATCTAACCAATGTTGATGATAATTTTATCGTGATCATGTATCATGACGAATAAGTTGAATATGATGATAATCATATTTTGAGAACATGATAATTTTAGCATCTGACCAACATTGATGATAATTTTATTGTGATTTTGTAATGAATAAGTTGAATATGATGATAATCGTATTTTGAGATTATGATAATCTTGTCATATGACTACGTTGATGATGAGATTATTATGATTGAGTTTTCCGCATAAATAAGTTGGCGATGATAACTATAATATTGAAGTATGTGTGTGATTGATTTCACCAACGTTGAGTCAATTTACATACATTTCATTGAGATTTATTTAAAATTAAGTCCCTTAAATAGGAAATTATCTTGCAGAGCAAGAAAGATTCCTTGATAGAAAATTATCTTGCAGAGCAAGAAGAGTTCCTTAATAAGAAATTATCTTGCAGAGCAAGAGAAGTATAAATTTCATTGTTTGAAATCAAATCCCTTGATATGAAATTATCTTGCAGAGCAAGAAAAAAATAGCATTCGTGCTATTGATCATTGATAAGTGTCTTATGACCATTGAGCTGAGTCTAAAGAGGAGAAATCCCAATATTACACTACAAATTAGAACCCCTTGGAAAAGGTGAAGAGTCATTTTAGTAGTGGTTTATAAGAGCACTATTATTTGTGTCATATTTTGATTGGGAGGATTGAAGTATATCTAGCCACCGGGCTGTGTCGGGCCGGCTCGGCAGGGCATGGCCGGGGTCGTACCTTCGAAGATGTGGCCTGGCCCGGCACGAAATTGAAACATGTTGTGCCATGCCAGCCCGCTGGGCCTGAGCTGAAGCCTAGGCACAATCCGGATGCCTTTTGACGGGCCATGCCGGGCCGTTAGCCCACCAGGCCTGTCGTGCCGGCCTGGCCCGAGGCCCGATCATTTTTGAATTTGTATAACTGCATTCTAGTCTCCAAAATAGTTTAAGTTTCAGAAATCAGAAATCCAAAACTGATAACAATTACAATTTACAAGTCAGAAACTCAGAAAGAAGTTCAGAACTCAGTCATACAAATTGTTGCTACAGAAACTCAGAAGTTACAAGTTTCAAAACTCATATAGATACAATCATTTAGTCACAAATTCTAATCTAATAGACTGATACAGACAAAGACAGTACAATCATACAAATTAAAATGTTCACAGTCATACAAATCAGAACTAAGAATGTAAGATCACCATACTGTAAAGAGTTAAAGTGTTCAAGTTTTACAAAATTGGTTGCCTCATTAAAAACCTGTAGGTAAAACCTCTCTTGAGGATAAAACCCTACAGGGAGAAAGAGTACAACCTTAACTCTTTTAGTGATCTTTAAGCCTTTAACTACCAGCACCACCTGATCCACCTCCAGGTTCACCACCAGCAGAATCAGCACCATCTCTAGATTGTGGTTGTGGATCGACATCGACACCAGGAACACCATCAGGACAATATCCATCTAGGTATAAATTGGCCATCTTGTCTTTGAGCTCTTTGTTCTCCATGTTGTGATGCTATCGAGCGTCACCTTGTTCCCAATCCTTTAGCAAACATAACATCTCAACATGTTCAGATGTTAGTGATCATCGCCATTCTTCGATAACCCTGCTAGCCAAACTGAAAGCAGACTCTGAAGATATAGTGAAAATAGGAACAATCAATATGTCTTTAGCTAAAATAGATAAGACTAGATATGTTCTTTTATGATCATGCCACCGTGAAAGAATGTTAAATGTATCATCAAACTGAGTAACATGATCACTATCCAAATAAGATGCCAACTCAGAACCAACAGGTAATGCAGAATGAGTAGGAGATGCAGAAGCAGAAGTAGTTGCAGAAGCAGAAGCACTTCCAAATAACCTATTCCAGGAACAAACCTTCTTACCTCCTCCAAGTTGTGGCTGTTGTGGCCTTTGCAATCTGACTCCATCGAATTTCAAATCATATTTAGAAAATAAGTTACCTAGCTCATTTTTCACATGCTGGTAATAAGCACTGTAATCTCTATTCATAATTGATGACATACACTGAATTGCTTTAGTAAAGCCATTCAATTTAGCTCTAGGATCAAGTATGAAAGCATAAGAATATAATAGAGGTATGGTACTCCAATATTTTAGAAACTTAGTTTTCATTGGAACCACCACCTCCCTAAGCTTATCATCATTCTCATATTGATTCAAATGGTCAGCAATTTCAATAATAGCATGCATCATTAAAGGAGAGGTTGGATAATATACACCAGACAATGATACAGTGGTTAAATAGAAGAGTCCAAGAAAATTCAGCATGTGTTCAGCAACATACCGGTGGTCTTCTGTTAGTAATGATTCTCCTGCAGCCTGACAATTAGCACTAATGTAAACAGAGAATGTGTTTGTGTATGGCACTAGATGTTTCAACATAAGGTAGGTGGAGTTCCACCTAACATCCATGTCCAGTCCAAACTTACGAGGTCGTACCCCATGTGCAATGCAAAATGACTTGAAAGATGTAATACGTTGGTTAGAAGAATTCAGCCAAGAAATAGCTCTACGAAAATCTTCAAGTTTCTCCTTGATATGTTTCAGTCCACACTTATCAATAAGATTTATGATATGACAAGCACAACGTTGATACAAAAAACCAAAAGCAGTTAGAGAACAAGTAACATATGTCACTAGGCGAGGAACCAGTTGAGTAAGAGCACAAGCATTAGCAAAAGCATTGTCTAATGTAATATAAAAGACTTTGGAAGTCATGCCATACTCAGAAATTACTTGCAAAATGCGGTCAGCAATGTTAGCACCAGTATGGGAACAATCAATCAATCTCATACCAACAACACGCTTCTCTAATTTCCAATCATCAGTCAGAAAATGAAATATCGCACTAAAGTAATCCTCCTTAGCATTACCAGACCCTATATCAGTTGTCAAACAAACACAAGAAGCAGTATTCAGTAATTCTTTCACATCAGATTGCTTAACAAAGAACAAAGCCTCACGATCTCTAGTTGTTGTCTGCCTAGAAACATGCATGTAATCAGGGTTATGAGCAATCCTAATGTAATCCTCCCATGCAGGCTGTTCAACAATATTCAAAGGCAAGTCTAATCTAGTAATCAAACGACAAAGTTCAGATCTAGCAATATTAGGGTTGTATTGGAAACGTTGCACATGACCATCAGAACCGAAATATAGATGAGATTGAGATGACGAGCTAGCAAGAGACTTCCTTTTACATGATTTAATATGATGGCGCAAATGGCTAGTGACACCATTAGAAGAAGCAGAAAAGCAGGATTTACATACCTTACAGATTGAGTCAACCCTTAAATTTTTCCCGTCGATGACCTTCTTGACATCATCCATGTCCTGCTACACATTGGAGCAACTAGCCCTGGCCCTCCTCATCGTCTTGGCCGTGCTCACTGTAGGGCTCGCATCGACATCAACCATTGAGGAAACCGAAGCCCCCGCTGCTCCATCACCTGCACCTGCACTGCCACCATCGGAGTTGACAGCAGGGGTTGCCATTGGAGTCAAAGCGTTGGAAGACACCGCAGGATCTGAAACTTCAACAAACAACAAAAGTCAGTACCTCCATCGACAGATCCGTTGGAGGAGGTGACACGGCTATGGTCGGCTATCGGTGGCCATGAATCGATAGAGAAGAAGAGGACTAGAACACTGGAACTGGTGCGACGGCGGCCAACGTCGTAGCGGCGGCGATCACGTAGAGCGTCGTAGCGACCGAGGAGCGGGTAGGGTTAGGATGTGCCACACCGGGTGGGGTGGTGACTTTTATACATGGGGTGTGGCCGTGGGCGGCCTGGCAGGCTGGCATCGGGCCTCTATGGGCCATGCTGTGACGGGCCAGCCACCACGGGTCACACGGGCTACTAGCCGGGCCTGGTCGTGCTTGTCGAAGTGGGTCGTGCCGTGTTGGTCCACCAGGCTTGAGGTGAGGCCTAGACACGGCCCGATGCTGACCTCATGCCGGCACAACCCATTTAACTTCGTGTCAGGTCATGCTTGATCCGTGCTGATTACATCGTACTTTGAACCAGCCCTGATTAGGCTGTACTTCAAACCGATCCATTTAAGCATAGCCTGGATGGGATTTAGCTCAGCCCATGTCACCCCTTCACGAGCCCACACATGGCTACCTCAGGACTGGACTGGACTGCCACATACGAAAACAAATTCTATGAGACTCGATCCTACATAAATAATACGAGATCCAATTCACTGTGTGACACGTATACAGAACGAAACTTAAAACAAAGCACATACATGAATCTTAAAGCACAACACATCTGTGACATGTGCTTTAAGATTCATTCTTATACACATATCACATTAAACTAGATCTCATATATTATTTATATAAGAGCAGATCTCATGAAATTTGTTTCAGCCACCTACCTACTCGTAGCAGCCGAAGCATCATCCGCCGCCACGACATAGCATAGCAGCGCTTCCAAACTCCCAAAATCATCTACTCTCCTCCTCCCTCCGCCACCGCCACCCCATCACATCCCATCCTCCAACGATACGGCACTACCACCTGCGTCACTGCACATGCTCCCTCGCATTAGATCCGTACTGACGAGGCGCGTCCTCTTCATGGTACACATTCTCCCCTTCTACTGTGGTTCCCGTCCCAATTGACGGCACGAGTTGATTGGTAGTACTAGATTGGATTCGATTCAGTTGGCTGGTGTGGGAATTGCCTAGCTGCAGATCGGAGATCAGTTGCGTGTTCCGCTGACGACTTCAAAATGCTTGATCCCTTGCAGTAGCCACCGCCGGCAGTCCGCTCGTGGTGTGGGGTTCCGTGCCTTGTCACGGGAACGATGGTCAAGATGGAGGAGGACGCGGCACCGGAGGAGCTGCCGCCGTCGCCGTCGCCGCCGCCTGTCGACGGCTACGACGACGAGGAAGAGGAGACCGACAGCGAAGGGGACGGAGACGGCGCGCCGCGCGGGGAGGTGGCGCTGAAGAGGGGGCCGTGGACGCCCGAGGAGGACGCGCGGCTCCGGGACTACGTGGAGGCGCACGGCGAGGGGAATTGGAACCAGGTGCGGATCAACGCGGGCCTCAATCGCTGCGGCAAGAGCTGCCGCCTCCGCTGGTCCAACCACCTCAGGCCCGACCTCAAGAAGGGGCCCTTTGACGACGAGGAGATCGACATGGTCGCATGCAGTTTCACTGGGGGAACAAGTGGGCCAAGATGGCGGCTCGTGTGAGTCTACACTCTCCCGCTCCCCAGCCGTTGAATCTTATTTACTTCCTGTTGTGCTGTGTTCTCAGCAGCTTGTTTAGTTACTAGTGTTGGTACTCTAGTAACTTTGGGAACTTAGTGCATTTACTCCATTGTATTAACTGAACTACAGTAATTAGCACGGATTTATCTAGTAGATCGGTGAGGTTGTGAAAAGCATTTATAAGTCTTATTATGAGACTGAACCGAATTGTTTCCACAGGTGAAAACAAACGAAAATAGAAAAAACCGTATCCAAGACCTCTTGCTGGTGATAAAGTTGTGAATACTTTTTGTTTAATAATTCGTAACGAGGGCTGAATTTCCCTGTTGTCTTATACATTCAATGTATTTCCATCTAAACACCCTCACACGGCGTCTTATAAGTTAATTAGTATGTAGAGCTCATGCCAGTCAGGATTTAGGAATCCCTGCTAATCTTGTGCTACTAAATTCTGCTAGGTACCATGACATCACCATCAGAGTGCTATGCTGCCTTTTGCAATGTGATGCACAGATGGTTTGATAGACACTGTTAAAATTGGCAAATTTTAAAAGACATCAATGTTTAACCCATACGTTGTTTACCATCATCACAACTTATTGCTAGTAGTTTTCTGCCTTTAAAACTATGTTAGGCTGAAATCTAGGTTCATTGGGTGTTACAATGCTCCAGGTAGTATATTAATCTTGTTGCCGGTTAGTTTAAATTTGAACTAATCGGCGACAATAATTTCAGAACAGAGATAGTACATATTCAGGAATTCTATATATTACTCTTCTACTTTGTTAAGGTTTCTTGCACCTTGATCAGTTCTTATGTCTTTTCCTTGCATCCCCCTGCTGCCATATCTGCTCGGTGGTCGTACTCAGCTTTGCGATTTT
>VSTD030002293.1:0-11986 GCA_008808055.3 Sporobolus alterniflorus
GAATTAATTTATTTTATATTTTTATTCTAGAGAATATATTTGAATTCCATTATCAGAGGAGCTTTGATAATTTTCTCAAATTGTTTGAATATTCTATGAATTTTAGAGTTATGAACTACATTGCATTGATTTAAACAATTCCAAAGCAAAAGGAAAAGGCCTACTGTTCCTTTGGGCCGAACGTGGCTGGCCCAACTTTGAGCTGGGCTGCCAGCCCGAATTGAAACAGGGGAAGGTGCTACCCCATGGTGCTGCCGGCAGCGGGGCGGTTCGGGGAGCGGCGCTAGGGTGGCACGACGACGTGGTGAACTCATTTCGGGGCAACGGGGAGGAGTGGCTCACCGAGGCGGTTGCTCTACGGTGGTGGACGGTCAACCGAAGGAGGCTCACTGGTGAGGGGGCGGAGGAGTGGCGGAGGTTGGAGCTAGAGTTGTCGGCATGCAGCACGTGGACAAGGCAAAGCTCGTGGCACGGTTGGCCGGGCCGGGAGACGGTCGGAGGGGACCGACACCGATAGGTTCGTCACAGCGGGGAAAAACTTGGTGCCGACTTTGGACTCTTCGGTGACTTTTCCCGGAGGCGACTGCGCGGAGATGTGGCCTGCTCAGCGTGGCTCCGAGGCGCACGAGGGCGGCCACACCAGTGACTTGAAGCGCGGAGGCAAGCGGCATTGCAGTGGGCACGCAGAGGAGCAGCGCGGCATGGAGCGGGGTGATGAAAATGAGGAAGAGGAACTTGCTTCTCTCGGCAGCGGTGCAGGGGATAAGGACGACATTTTCGACGCACGTGGAGGCGGCAGGGGACCTGCAGCGGCGGTGGCTGGCGACCGGCGTGGAGAGGCGGTGACTGGGCCACGACAACATGGCCGCGCGTGCGCACACAGTGACCAGGGCACGTGGTTATGCGGCTGGTGCAACTGACATTTGGGCCCTCAGCTCTATTTGAATTTCCAATGATTTTCAATCACTTGAATTTGAAATTCAAAACGGTAACCTTACCGATGTCTAAAAATACTCAAACTTTGTAGGTCGATAGTTTGAGACATGAGGAACAACTTTCCTTTTTGGCCCAACTTCAAATTCCCTCAGTATTGCAAGTTATAAATTCTGGAACAAATTCAAAATTGAATCATCCCTGAATTTTTAAAGGATTCCAACCTTTTTGGAAAAATCCAATAAATTCTTAAAAATTCCATCGTCACATGGTGTACTTGAATATAATTTTACATTGACTCACTTGTATTCAAATATTATAAGTTTCTTTACAAGTGGTAAAAATGACTTAATGTAATTCGTACTCAATGTAGCTGGCCACTTAGGGATATTGGGCCATCCAACACAAGTACACCACTGATCCAAATTTGGGAAAGATTGTTCCAAAATGTGCTATATATATTGCTCTCTCATCAGGTTGACATGCATACACAATCTCCCAAAATCGAAGAAGATATGTAATTTCCAAAAGTGCTACCCGTTAAGCAATTTTTTGGAAAACCAGGAAACTGATCATTTAGCAATATTTGGCCCACTGTTGCAATTACACCACTGCACCAAAATGGACAACTAGTATTTTAAATTTAACTAGAGATATTGAACTTCCAACCATTTGACACGCGTACACCATCTCTCAAAATTGGAGAAGTTATGGAATTTCAAAGAGGGATAAGTGTTAAGCGAAAATTGGGCAGCGCTAAGTCTGAAATTGTGTTTGAATTGCTCTGTTTAGACCTTATAAACAAATACTGCCAACATCCATAATTTTTGTAACTTTGCACACTTGTAGAACATGTTGTGAGGAACACTTTCTCTTTTGTACGTGTGGTTTAAATTGGTCCAATTAATTCTGAAAACTTCAGACTGAGCTTAATGGTCCACAATGCATAGGAGAATTC
Organism: Sporobolus alterniflorus; assembly: GCA_008808055.3. Lineage (NCBI taxonomy): Eukaryota > Viridiplantae > Streptophyta > Magnoliopsida > Poales > Poaceae > Sporobolus > Sporobolus alterniflorus. Next base: position 1,892 of record VSTD030002293.1, read on the forward strand.
AAACTTTCAAATTGACTTAAAATAATCCAACTCCATTTGTAGAAAACACCATCTTCATTGAATTAGGTTATACTATAGCAAACATTGTATATGTACTATAGATGCCATTGTAGATATACTATACCTGCTACAGTAACACCAGGGGTGTTACAAGGGGGCGGCGGCGCTGCTGGGTCGAGCGGCGGCGCGCCATGGCCATCCAGTCGAGTTCATCAGAGTGCCTCCCATCTCGAGCTATGGAGGTTGGTTTTCGGCAAGGATTGTTCCTACGGGATCGTAGCGGTGTGGGGATCTCACCTAGAAAGGTCTCGGCCAGTGGGGGTGAGCGGAAGATGGTGTGCGATGGCAAGGCTTCGGCTCTGGTCCTCGACGACGGTGGGAGGGAGTTACAAGGGGTGGAATCAATTGGGTCTTCATCAAACGAGTGTGGCATGGTATCGGCAAGCTCGTTGTGAAGTCACCGTGGCCCAAAACTCCATCGAGTGGCGGCGCTTTGTGCGGAAGCAGTGGCTAGGGTTTAACTTGGTTTTTGCAAAAAATATCGCATGATAGCTCGCCTATTTATAGGGGTTTTGCTTGCCGATCACGTGCAACAAGAATACAACTCTGACGCATCTCCAAGTGTGTCAAGGTGATGTTACGTCTCCGACTCTATCCGATCCTCCCAGCTTAGTCGCATCTTCCTTCGTGTGATGAGTTCTCCATGCACGTACCTGTTGTGATCTGCCCTCAGCATCTCACTATCTGCCGCACCGTGTGTAGATGTGATGCCTTCCTCCATGGATCCTCATCGGCAACGCCCTCCTCCATGGCTCCTCGTCGGCAACTCCCTCCTCCATGGTTTCAATGCACGCGAACGACGACGGCTCAGGGGCTTGGACTCCACCCAGCGGCGACGGCGATGGTCGTCCCCCCTATGCATCGGCGGTGGCGTGGGTCCTCCCATCTGCGGTGGCAGCTTCCTCTGTTGCGGCAGCGAGCAGGGCCATGGGTCCAGATCTAGCCTCACCCATTTTTTTATTTTTTGAAAATTGATTTTTTTATCGGTCCAATGGTAACCATTAATATAATTTTTAGTGTCGGTTAATTTCAATCGGCACCGTGGGTGGCTGATTTTTTGTGTCATGTAAATTGTATCATTTAGTGAAGCTGTCATTATAAATAGGTTATCAACCGATATTATAAATGATTTTGTAGTAGTGTGGTGTCCTGACTATAAATAGGTTATTAACGGATACTATAAATGATTTTGTAGTAGTGTGGTGTCAGCGTAGCTGAGTTATGCAGCAAAGCACACTAGAGAAAACAGAGGGTTTTTCAACGGTTAGAAGCCGTTGAAAATAAGGCTTACTTATCAAAAGTAGCCTATTTTCGATGATAGTAGACTATTTTTGATGATATTTAGCTGTTGAAAGTCAGTTGCTGAAAATAAGGCTTACTTTTGGCAGTTTTTGCTGAAAATAGTCTTACTTTCGACGGTTAGTAGTGGTCGTTGAAAGTTACACTACTTTCGGCTACGGTGTTGTGGCCATCGTAAATAAAATTATTTTTGGCGGTTATTTTTACAGAAGTCATTGAAAATTTTTTGGCCGTCGAAACTATTTCTGGTCTATTTTTTGCAGTTATTTTTGTAGAAGCTGTTAAAAATTTCTTAGCTGTCAAAACTATTTCTGGGCTATTTTTGGTGGTTTCTTCCTAGCTGCCGAAAATATTACTAGCCTATTTTCAACGGTTTCTGGCTAGTCGTAAAAAATTACTGTGTAACAGGGGTTTCACACATCCTCATTTCAATTTTACTTCAGTTTTAAACTGGAAAATCACATATCTACACATAATTATACATATATATAGTCATACACAATAATCTCATCCATTCAACACTTTCATCCATACACATAAGTTTTATTTATTGAAGTCTTACCTATACACATAAGTGTCATCCATACACATCAAAGTGTCATCTATACAAGTATCATCCAACATACAAGTCTCATACATAGATTACTCATTAGGAGGGTCGTTGAAGTTGTGGCTACTTCCTGAGGCGAGAATGGTGTTAACAAAGTCAGAACTCGGTAGAGGCTGAAATAAATAGAATATAACATGATTAGAGAATTTGTTATGAGTTAGAAAAGAAACTTAAGGTAACAATTGCTAGATATGAGAAAAACTAAATTGTGGGCTCAAAAGAGAGCATTTGTAAGTAATAGCATGGACAAGTCGTGTGTAGCTAGTATACCTCGGCTCTAGGTGGTCCGGAGGCCGATGGCGGGGTTTTATAGACGTTTACACCCAATTCTTGGTTGACCTAGTTAACATGTATGAAAGTAATCATATTGAACTATAATTGACTAAATAACTAGAGGTTACAAAGTTTAGCATTATGAACAATAAAAAAATAAATTTAGCTATAATTAACCAAGTTTGACAAACCTCACTGAAGCATGTCTCGTATGGTGCATCCACGAGTGCGGTGGCAGTGGTGGCCGTAGTGGCGGCAGCTACACCTATGGGAATGGAATGCCTTGCTGCTAGAAGTATGCCTATGAATGCAACTTGTTAGTAATACAAATTAACTGTTCAATTCCTGAAAGCTGATTGTTCAAGATCATACTTACTTGCAATGCCTCCTGATGCTGAGCAAATACTGTGTCCCACTGCTCTTCTCACTGCCTGTAGTACTCTTGCACCTGCAAATTCTACTCTTCGTTCTCCCTTAGCCGCTACTCCATCTTCCCGTTCACAATATCTTGCTCCGTGCAATGGTGGCTAGTACTACCTTCCGAACTCCTGGACGAAGATCCTCTCTAAGGTTGCACTTGAGTCGAGTTGATTAACCTGTTGAATATCGCGTACCTTCAAAGTTTAAAAATGTAAGTGTATTTGAACGAAACATCAAAACAGAGAACAAAAACAGTATTGATCTCACCGTTCGTGAGCCTTTCCACCACCAACAGCATGCACGACCGCCCCATCAATAGGGGAGTTCCTCCATTCGTACCCTACGCCATAGCGTCTTTCCATCTCTTGTCCATATTTCTCCTGTAATTAGGAACTAAATTTATAACTTAGAGTTTGAATAGTTAAAAAGTAATTCAAAATGATGAACAACTTATCAATCGATCTTCGCCACTTGACTACACAAGTAGTCAGGGTTTTCAGGATCTGATCCCTTATACCCCTGGCGATATAGCTGAATGGGCTAAGGTACATAATCAGTCACATCTTTCTGCATGTAGCAATTAGTAGCATATCAATGTACATATGATAATGAAAAAATATATGAAGATTTACCACACGTTGACCCATACAGATGAATCCATCGGCCCTAAAAGCATGTGTTCCAGTAAGCTCCCCTGACTTTCTTTTCTTTGCTGACTTCTCTTGATGTTCTGGAGAAGCCCATAGCTCACAAAAGGTCTGATAAGCATCTGACATGGATTCAAAACCCGATAGTACGACCTACACATGAAATTTCAAGATTAGTAAACATTGTTCACAACTAGTAAGAAATTCCAAGATTAATAAAAATGATTCAATGCCCTTTCAATTTGATGATACATCTACCTATACCGCATAGGACCACCAACCTTAGCTTCATATGGAATATGAAGAAGAAGATGTTGCATTGGATTGAACCACCCTAGAGGAAATATTTTTTCTAATTTGCATATAAGCACCGGTATCTCCTTCTCCAACTTCTCCATCATATCTTTTTTTATTTCTTTAGCACATAGTTGTCTAAACAAATAGCTTAACTTAGTTAGCGCTTCCCAGATATCATCAGTAACGTATCCACGTAATATTAAGGCAGTAGTCTTTCCATTATTATATGATAATCATGACCCTTTAACCCATGAATTTTCCCTGTTGTCACATTCACACATCGTTTCAATCGTGCAGCGTAACTATCAAGGAATTTCAATCTTTTCATCCATCTCATCACTTCTTTTCTGTCTTTAACTTTCAGAACAAATGGAGCATGGGGTTTGCCTCCCCTCTCATCGAGCTCAAGTGATGGATGGTTACAAACATGTGCTATATCTCTTTGAGCCTTGAAATTGTCTTTTGTTTTGCCCATATATCCATGCACGTGCTTATGATGCTTTCAACAATATTACATTTCTGGTGCATAACATCAATGTTGTGTATGAGAATCAATGCATGTGCATTTAAAAGCTCCTATAATGCACATATGTGAGTCCAATTGTGCTCTTCTCCATATCCTTCATACCCATTCCCTTCTCTATTTAGTACCAGTTTGCTCAAATTCTCAACAGTTTTAGGCATGCCCAGATGTTTTGGTGGTCCCTTCTTAACGACAGCGTCTTTCCTAAAGCTATCCTTCTACATTATGAAGGGGTGTTTTGGTGGTAACCAGCGTCAATGACAATCAAAGTAGCTAATCTTCCCACCAGCAGTAAGACGGAAACAATCAGTGTTGGAGCAACATATCGGACAAGTCAATCTCCCATGAACGCTCCATCCAGAAAAAATACCGTAGGCCATGAAATCGTGAATCAACCATAGATATGCAGCCCAGAGTGTGAATTTCTGCTTCTTGTGAGAGTCATAAGCTTCATCTCCATTCCACAACTCTTTTAACTCGTCAAACAAGGGTTTCAACATCACATTGTTTTTTGCTCTAGGATGGTCCGCACCAGGTACGATGAGGTAAAGAAACATAAATTCATACTTCATGCAAAGAGAATGAGGAAGATTGTATGGAACAACAAACATGGGCTAGCAGGAGTACGATGTTGCATTGTCACTGAAAGGTGTTAAGCCATCAGTCGTCAGCCCAATGCGAACATTTCTCACGTCCCGAGCAAACTCTGGATCAAAGTTGTCTGCACTCTTCAGATTTAGTTGAGGTGCAATGGGCATGTAACGAAGTTGCTTATGTGCAACCTCTGTTGTCACCATTTCACCATCATCATTTACGACCTCGACATACCTCAGTTTACCACATTTCAAGCATTTGTTTTATTCCTTGTATTCCTTCCAAAAAAGCATACAGCTATTTCGTCAGACATCAATCTTCTCATAATCCATACCGAACCCCTTGACAAGTTTCTTCAAATGGTACATGTCTTTAGGCAGCTTATTAGGATTTGGAAGGACATCCCTACTTAATTTCAGAAGCTCATTGTATCAGTTGTTAGAGAAGAAGAACATGGACTTAATAGCCATGAGCCGGGTTACAAATGCCAGCACAGTCACTTTCGTGTGTTCATGTAACGGATCCACTGAAGCTTTTAGGAGCCTAAAGAACTCCTCAACCTTTGGCGTAGGTGGATCCTCCATATCTAGGTCAAACTCTAGCCGTATAGCTTCAAGCATCTCGTCCATCCTATCGACGCTCGTCTGATCATTTACATACTCTTTTGCTGCAATTGCAGTATATTTCTCACCATGGAACACCCATGCTTCATAGTCTGTAGTGAAACCATTTTGGACTAGGTGTTTGGTCAATATGACCTTGTCAAAACACCTCACGTTTTGACATTTCACGCATAGACACTTGATCTTTTCAGTAGTCACCAAAGAGAATGCACACTCAATAAAATCACTGGTCTTTTCCCACCACTCATCTGTGTGTGTCCCATTTCTCTTCCAACCATCATACATCCATCGATAATTGTCACCCATACTTGATACTGTAGTAAGGTAAAGAATTAAAATAGTTTTACTTTCACATCCCTAGTCATGCATGATGGCCCTACATCTATAGGTAAGGATAGATCCTAAACCCACCAAGAGTGACCATCAGAGCGTGCTATTTATGATGAGCCATGAGGTCTGAAGTCTGAATGAAATTTCGGCAGCATAACCCCGCTGCTCTCAACTGCACGTCCAAAAATGGTGCAGCGGAGAACATCAGGGTTACGCTATCGAAATTTCATCCGGACCTCACGTCTCATCATAAATAGTACGCTCTGACGGTCACTCCAAGGCTGTCCAAAAATGGGATAATTCTGAACCCACATGACTCACATGCGTAGCACATGTGAGCCATGATGGTTTGAAACGGGTGACACATAGGTTACGTAACTAACAATGGTCCTTAGAAAAGACAAATTACCTACACTACGTTAAATTTCAACTAAACCTAACACATCGGGATCGGATGAAGTGGGATGCACCTCGGTCGTCGACGACGGCAAAGATGTGGCATGACGACGGGGTCTGGGGCAAAACCCGCATCAAATTTGAACAATGCATCAAATATTTGTACAATGACTCAAATAAGCAATATGCATCATTACCTGCTGCTCGAGGAGTTCGGAGAGGTGATGGACCTCAAGGTGGCGGAAGTCGAGGAGCTCGATTCATCATCCAATGTTGGAAGCTTTGTTAGTTGACCTATATCCATGCAGTAGAAAAAAGATCAATCAAAACAAGATAGTTGCACATCCATACAACATGTCTAGCACTGCCCAATCATATTACTACCAAAATCAGATTCTACATCTACTACAACAAAATCCATACCTAGCACCAGATATAGGTCAATGTCCATAATATAGTACTGGATGGCCTCTTGTTTATGCCTTAATCTAAAACCAATCAAACATGTCTTGTCTGAAATAAAGAACTTGTGATTACCTGTAGGACTTTGCCCTATAGCAACTAGATATTATCAATTTACTGCTGCAAAAGCATGGTACCTCACTTCTTATGTTTCTATTTGCAGTGCTAAGTGCAAAATCATGAATTTAATAATACTGCCTCAACAAGCAAAACAGAGTGCTGCCGACCTCGTGACCTTGAAGCGGACAGCATCGATGAGGGCGGATGGTGTCGAGGAGGCGGGCGGCTGCAGCGGCATTGAGGATGGTGACATCGGGGAGGGCAGATGCGGTGGTAGGAGGCCGGGCCACGGCGGAGGAGAGCCGGGCTGCAGCGAAAGGTGTCACGCCCGATGCGGGCAGAGGCGGAGGAGGGCCGAGTTGCAGTGTCTGGCGGTGCACGGACACGGTCAGCGGCGGAGGAGGGCCGGGCCTCAGCGCGCAGACACGCCCACTGATAGAGGAGGGTCAGGTGGCGGCCGGATACTGTGCACAGAGGATGGCGGCAGTGGCGCGCAGAGGAGCGGCGGCCGCGCACAGACAGCCGGGGACCGGCGACAGAGGACAGCTGGAGGGGAGGGGGGCGGAGGCTGCCGAGGGCTGCGCGCGGGGGAGCTCATGGAGGCGGTAATGGCGGCGGCGTGGCGTGATGTTTGGTCGGGCGCGCGTGAGTGGGCTGGTCGGGCGCGGGAGTAGTGAAATTTTCTATTTCTGACAACCCAAGCATTTTCGGTGGCCCGTGGGGAAAAACCGCCGAAAATTTCTTAACTTCCAGTGGCTCGCGTATTTTCAGCAGCCCATGGAGAAAAACTGCCGGAAATGGCATAGCTTTTGGCGGCCCAAAGATTTTCGGTGGCCTATGACTTAATTTTTGGCGGCTCAAGGTTAGATGTCGAAAATGACTATATTTTTGATGACACAAATAAACCATCAAAAATATTGGGGGTCACCGAAAAACGCTCTATTTTCTGTAGTGGCATCATGGCGAGTTGTCCAGCCGCTTACAGCAGGATGTTCTGTTCTTTGCAAAAAAATTGTCGAGATGGCAAGATCAACCATCATGGCAACTTGGACCAAGTGATGTGGCGAGCTGGTAGCTTGGTCTGAAGAGCCGAGTCCTCAAGTTGGATACATTCTTACAGAGAGATTGGCTGAGTAGCTGCAGCTGGGTAGAGAAGATGACTCGGCAGTTCATGAGGCAGAAGTAGAATGACTCGGCCGATTACCAGGCCGCCTATAGCTTCACCCAGGAGCATGATAGATTTTGTAGTGGAGTCGCAGCTCTGGTCGAGTGGTGCCGCAGCTCTGGATTACACAGCTGGGTAACGTAACAGCGCGGCTCCGTACAACAAGAATCCCTGCTTTACTTGGAGTAATCAACTACTAACTCTCGTTGACGGTCAACACACAACATATTTGTCAAAGCCGAGTTTTCATTATATAATATGTTTCACCTTACTCAGTGTGTCCAATAAGAATTTTGCTCAAGCTTTCATAATATAATATGCTTGACCTTGTGTCCAATAAGAATTTTGCTCATAGGCTAGTCAGGACTTAGTGTCTATATAGTCTCTTGGAATCAGATATTCAAAGTCGTCATGCGTATGAGTCGTAATCATCAAACCACTCGGGTAGTCTGAATTTTTTCACCGGACAATTCTCAACTTAGTACTCAGGATTGTGGGCATCATGGCCTAGCTCATAAAGCATTCGAAGTCTTTGATCATCTAGATCTGGACCTCACTCAGTTTGTTGAGCAGATAATTTTTCCTGAGTGTGACCAGGTCTTAGTGTCATAGCCACACGGCATAGAGCCTAGGCTCGTCTGACCAGATATTTGAATTGCTTGATCCACACATGTTATAGGGCTATTGAGTCCTTTTGAATACTCGGGTTTCTCTCAGATCAATCTGGGCTAAGTGCTTGTTGGTCGCGTGGTACATGACCTGACACTTGAACATGTGAATCCGTAAGATGTTGATATTTCAAACGTTGAATAAGTCATGTGCTCGACTCGATCTGCTTGTGACTAAGTGTTCGAGCTCTAAGATGATGCAGTCATCTAGTTTGACCATGCAAAGTCTTTCACAAATGAGTACGTAAAACATGTGGTACGATCTATGACTGAAGACGTGATATGCAACTGGAGTCACGTCTTCCAACCGGAGTCGGGAATATGACTAGAGTCGCATCTTTCGACTGGAGCGGGCATATGAGCAGAGTCATGTATACAACTAGAGTCATGCCTTCTGACCGAAGTCACGTCCTCCGACCAGAGTCAAGCATACAACCAGAGTAGCGTCTTCTGATCGAACTCGGGCATACAACCGGAGTCGCGTATATGATCAGAGTCGCGTCTTCTGACTGGAGTCGGGCATATGATCAGAGTCGTGCCATCCGATCGGAGCCAGGCATACAATTGGAGTCACGTCTTCTGACTGGAGTCGGGCATACGATCGGAGTCATGCATACGACCATAGTCGCGTCTTCCGACCAGAGTCGAGCATCCGACCGGAGTCACGTCTTTCGATTGGAGTCAGACATACGACTGGAGTCGCGCCTTTTGACCGGAGTCAGGCATATGACCGGAGTCGCATCTTCTGATCAGAGTCGAACATATAACCGGAGTCACACCTTCCGACTGGAGTCGCGTCTTCCGATCGGAGTTGGCATATGACCTGAGTCATGAGATACATACATTATAAGCATGTATAATGGGTAATATATGATATGCAAATTTATTCATTGTTCTGAATATGATAAAAAAAGGTTAGCTGGTTTGTTGTATTATCCACTAAATTGAATTAGATCATAGCCCCTGAGCGTAGGGTGTGTAGCCGCGGAGGTGTGACCCTATGTAGCATCGGGCGTGGTATAGATCATTACCGTGCATGGTGTGATATATTCAGAATATATATCGCAAAAGTACTTAGTAAAGTGTGAGCTTGTCACCTGACTCATGTGCATATAAAAATTATATTTTATATAAGTAGTAATAAAAATTAAAAATTTGACATGCAGTAAAAACAGGAGCAGTATACGTATAACTCTCAACTGGTTATTATACTAGATTAATATATTAACCAGTTAAAAGTAAATCGAGATAGAAGTATTGACACAAAAGAATATACTGTAATGAAAGCAACTTAGCTTGTTGGGTCAAAGCTTATGATTAGCATGGAACAACTAATAAAAAAGAATGCGGTACAATTTTCTTGCCCGATTCACATGCCGTGAACTAAAATAGGAAGTTTTCATTACGAAAAACAACTATCTTCCCTGTATTTATCTGGCGCTGATTCGAACAAGAGTTTGAGGTTCGGTGCCTCCGACTTGATGCGGGTGCCCGGCGACTCGTACCAAAGGTAAAACACCCAGCTTGCCGAGTTGCAGTCGCGGTAGGCAGCACTGATCGACACTCACTTTTAGAAAAACGATACATTGTAACACTTTGGATTTATTATTGGTATCAGCTGGTAACAGTAGCCGATATTAATATTGGTAAGTTTACCAGTCGATAGAT
>VSTD030002294.1:0-11984 GCA_008808055.3 Sporobolus alterniflorus
CAACTCACTTAGTAAATAGGTTGCTAAGGTAAATGAATCTTATGTGTATGATGCTTTCTGCAATATAAACCTTAGTTTGTTTAGAGCCTGCATTTATACTACTATGTTTTCCCTTTTACTTGCTGAGTAGCAATCATAAGTCTACTCACCCTACCTGTAACACTGCTCAGAAGACGGAGATGAGATAAACTACTACGATGAAGATTTCTTCTAGAGGCTTGCATTGCCCCCAGTCGATTGCCTGTGGGGTTGGAGTTTTCTGCTGCTGCTCGATGAGAGAGTCGATATAGTCTTCTAAGTAAATACAATATTCGTGTATTATAAAGACGTTGGTTTTCTGTATTCACATTTTACCCGTATGTATGACAACCTGATCCTAGGCGCATATACGATGAGCATCTGGTTTTGATCTTAAAACCTGGTGTGACAACGGTCCTCCAGATTGCCCTGTCCGTGCTCGCCAACCGCTATGTGCCTCGACTGCCACGCTCACGTGCAGTTGGCTACGCGCCGCGGTGTCACCGCCGCACCTATGCACCATGCTCTCCCGACCACCTATCTGTCGCACACCCATAAAAGGGGCACCCATACATCTTGTCCCCCCCCCCCCCCGCGGTGCCCATCTGTCCGCTCTAGTAAGCCTCATTGCCGCGACCCTTTTTCATCGCCGCGGCGCACCGTGGATAGGTCACCTCTCCAACGTTGCCCTCTCGTGCATAGGTCCCAAAGAAGCTCCTCGGTGTGGAGCAGCTCGTGGACCATTTTGCGCCATCTTCCATTCACTAGAGCACCGCCGCACTGGTGCCACATTGCCGCTGTGATCCCTTTCGGTGAGCTACCGCGCCAGCACCTCCTCATTTCCTTTTTCGGTGTTGTGGCGCACCCTTGATTCTACCCTTGTCATGCAGAACCTCTCCGGAGACCCTCCTGACCTCGCCATCGATCACCGCTGCCACGCCACCTCCTCGCCACCGGTAAGCTAACCCTCTCTGTCGCCACCTCTATACAGCTCGAGCTGGGGCTTCCCATTTTGCCTGGCACATGCACGGAGACTCTAGAAAGATTACCGTGAAGACATGCTCGCCATTTGGCTGTTGTTCGCTCATCATCGGCCAAGCCACTCCGGTTGCCAAGTGCGTGCACCAGAGCGCGCGCGGTGGCCGCGTGCCCCTATTGGGCTGGCCCATCACTCATGGGCCATTTGATTAGGCCACACCGGCACTGTACGCCAGGCCCCGAGCCTCTGTGCCAGTCGAGCCAAGCAAGCTGGCCTTGCCTGTGCAGATCGGGCTGTGAAGCCAGTTTTGGCCCAGTTGGCCAAAGGATTCAAGAAATCATTTTTTTATTTCTTTTTCAATTTAAATTCTTATTTAAACTTTGAGAATTTATAATTCTCTGTTCAGAGCTCCAAAAATCATGAAATCAGTTCCATTGGATTCATAATTTTGTGATCTACCCAGGAAAAATACTGGACAGAACAATGGCCGCTATTTTGGAACTGTTTCATTTGGTTCTTGTATAAATCTTAATTAAATTAATAACATGTGCATAACATCGCATGTAGGACCCATGGTCAGAGGAGTCTTTTCAGAGGAGGAGAAGGTGGAATAGGAGGTTCCTGCTGGTCCACAAGCCACAAGTTGTGAGGAGCTTAACCCAGCGCTTGAGCAAGGCACGCCCCGGTGCATATAGATCCTATAGATTGATTAACATTACTTGTTTTACTTATCTTTACATGTGTTGATTGTGCACTACATGTAGGATCTTGTACGATGCTGATAGGTTGCATGGTAGCACCCTTCCATATGTCATCCTTGTTGTACAAGTATTTATATTTACAACTAGATGTGATATGCTTAGTTGATAGACATCGATAGAAGATGAGTGGTAAGTCCCACTCGCATGTAGGACCTTTTTTCATGAACTAGAAGGATATGATAGTTACGATGAGTAGAGGCTATGCTTATGTTCATGTTTGTTGGTGTGATCGGGCGGGGCAAATAGGGGAAAGTGGATCACTCAGAAGGGAAGGGTGAGGAGAAGGTCATGGCTATTCTGAGGTTTCAAGGTGGTAGCCCCTACCTGTGTTGATTAAGGATTGTGTCATTTTGGCCCCGATGGCAAGCTTTGACTTGTACTGACCGCTTGTCAGATTTATGGGGCCCGATAAACCTAGTAGCCCAGTAACTATTTCGTCGAACCGTCCCTACCTAATCTGAGGCGGTTTGTTGGAGGGAGAATGAGACAGCCCAGGATGATGGCTGGGTCGGACGATCACTGGTAGCCAAGATTTCATCCTAGGAGCAGAGACCCGATTTTGACTTAGTAGGGACTTCGCGGACAGTTGCCATACGTGAGACCCGTGGGGCCACGCATATGATGTGTTGGTCAGGTTCTTCCCCTGCAGGGTGTATATCGATTCAAATTGTTGTGACACTCTCGGATATGAGTGATCTATTGTCTATTGCAGTCATCTCGTAGTATGCTTCATTATATCGATGGCATGAATTAGAGGATGTTGGTTATGGTTATGTTTATCATATTGATTATTGTATTTACTTTAATTACCCTGATGATATTTGCTTTATGCATGTTATAGCTTATAAGTGCAAACCTAATATTCTGGTTTAATTAAAGTGGCTAAAATAATGAAAGTAAGGATCAACTGCTAGTCATTGTGTCTTTAGCCCGTCAAACCTTAATGCCTTGTATGTCTAGGAGTCTTGCTGAGCTTTAGTTGCTCAGGCATTGCCTCGTTGTTTTATTTGTGTGCAAGTAGTTCTTCTCTCCCTTTCGATGACGCCGAGGGCGGCTACCAGTGAGAGGTCCAGACGCAGGACGGCTGGGCCACGTACTGGGAGGCGCCATAGACGTTGACTGCTACTGAGGGTGGCACCTTAGGGCAAGGTGTCACCAATGTATCATTGAGTGTATCACTTCTGCATCTACATTTATTATTCCGCTGTAAAATTCTATATATCAAAGTTTGAACTCAATTTGTAATATTTTCATATTTAGAACATTTAATTCACGGATTGTATGTGTGTACTTATAAATTCTCACTTCGCCGAGAATCCTTTGACGTGATCCTATATGACACTCGTATTTCTATGATAGGGGTGTTACATCTATGCCACCAATGATCGTCTAGTTAACATTGCTAGATTGGTACTACAAGAAGAAGTAGTTCTTAAACAAATGAAAGTTTGGGGGTACGACAAGAAAAGCTTCACACAGATGCACGAAGATGACGATTTGGAGGATAGAGTTAGGGTTAAGATGAACTAACTCAATCTGATAGTGGGGCAGAAGACCGCGGAGGAATTCACAAGGATGTCAACACCACAATCTCTTTGGTATTGGGTGTTGGGATGTCTTCCCTTTTTGCTAGGCAGCATTAAAGCACCACGCAGTCAGGGAGAAAGTGGTTCTCGACTAATTTGAGGAGCTTGCTCTCATCTATGGTGGATGGCTTGAACATATCAGGATGGGAAGCAACCATGGAGCGTGGGAGAACCCTAAGCCAGAAAATGACAGAGTGCGCAAGAAGAGCAGGAGGAGAAATGGCGATGGCGGAAAAGAAATGATTAGGGTTCACCTTAAGGGTCTTTATTTATAGATAGCAGCAGTAGCAACTGGGACCCTAACGGTCACCAAGTGTTTCGCTAAGGGTGCAAGAAGAAGTCAAGGAGACGTTTGACTCTATTTGGATAAATCCAAAAGGGATCAAATGGAATTCAAAAAGACATTTTGACCATGAAATTTTGGGTCAGAATGAGAAAAAGAGTTGAAGTTTGGAATAATGACTAGATTGACTCCCGAATAAATTCTTTAAGAGATTTAGTACGGGAGTCAGGGGCCACACCTATTTGGTGCACCTACCTGCGTGAAGTTGACTAAGTGGCACTCAACCAATTATTCTAGACAAAACATAGCACTCGACAATTTCACTAGAGCAAGGAAGATTTGTATTTTCAAGACCTAGGTTCACTTGCTAAGTACTTGGGGGCTACTGACGAGGTTTGGTACCATATGTACCCAACTGGCTGGACTCGAAGGGAAGGGAAAGAAAGGGGGGCCTACCATGAGTCAGCCCACTCGACCCTAGGATCTGGGCTAGGAGGCCTATAATCAGGGTAGTTTAAAAAGATATTTAATAGATAAATCTTATAAAATATGCAAGTAGAGATAAAGTCCTGGTCAGGTAAATCTATAACCAACTTGGTTCTTCCATGTAAATTCTACCCCATTGGCATATAAAAGGAGGGGTAGAGGGGTCTCAACCCAACGAATCATAATACACCAGAATACATGACGTAGGGTTATTATCCTCACGAATGCATGAACCTATCTAAAACCCTCATGTCCCTCGTGTTTCCATCATTCTCCACTTCCGTGAGAACTCGTACTCTTAGTACTTGTCATAAACCACGACAGCAAACATTGTATGCATGCCTTGGACGAGAGAGTATGCACTGCCTTGAAGTACGGGTACAGACGTAAATACTCATACATGAACGAGCACTCACCCCTATGAACACATGCATACACACCCTACCCATATGAACACATATGAAAGATGGGGAACTAAAAGAAGTTGTAAATGCAACAGATATTTCAAATCTGTGATTTGAATCTAGGTGGTTTGGTTCCACCCTAAGGAAACCTAACAAACTAAGGCCCTATTTGGATCTATTTTAGTTTCTTAAAAATTAGTTTTTAGAGATAGTTTTTAAAATCTGGTTTCTAAAAAAATTGGGTGGAGGTATTTGGATATCAATTTCTAAAAATTGTGAATCAATTTTTAAAGGACAATTTCTGAAAAACGTAGAGGTGTTTAAAGACCAGTTTTTAAAAATTGTGAACCAGTTTCTAAAAACTAGATGACAATACATGCAATCATCCTTAAGTTTTAAAGAGTAGTGGGTCTTTTGTTAGATAAAAGCTGATTTTAATTGCGTATGACCAACTAATAAGTTTTTAAAAACTAGGTACCTAGATTTTAGAAACAGGAAAAAACACTGAACTGTTTGGATGCCTCACCATTTTTAAAAACTCCATGGATCTAAATAGGTCTTAAACTAGGCACAGTTTGCCTGTTATTTTCTGTTTTGGCGGGTGCTCTTGCATTGGAACCGAGCATAAAACATAAAGAGTGTAAATTGATTTTTAAGAATTTACAAAATATAACTTTGACAGAGCAAAATGAACATATTGTATATGTGGCTGAACCACTTGAGCAGGGAAATATTGTATCGACGAACTGTACAGAAAATTGTTTTTTCACAAACTATGCATGTTCAGGAAGTGGCTCTTGCTTAATATCAATGTTTTTTTTGAATGAATGTTCAATATCAATGATAGATCAATGCTATTTGTTTTCCATCTCGTCGTATGGCTTCCTGTAATCTTGCACATCTTCCTTCTACCCTTTTGAATCATCCTGCTTGGCGTCATTTCAGGAGGAGGATAGTTACAAGAATTCGATTCCCTTTGTGACGAGTATGCTTGCATTAGATTGGTGAAATGTTCAGCGCAACATGTCGTCTATCAGGTTAATTAGTTTAATCATACAAATGTTTCAAATGATACATATGTAAAAAATGAATAAATTATTACATAGACCTTGAACTTGTTCTGCTTCAGCTTGCCCTGCTCCATGGAAGCGAATTCTGACGGAATGTAGCAGCTGCACCTCCAAATTCGCCATGACGCTTAATTTCTTCCTGGAGGCTATTAGGCTTGCACCATGGAAGGGAGTTTTACTTGAAGTGAACAAGAACAACCGGTGTTGGACATCTGACCGCCTATTCAAGTGAGGACTCGCTCATCCGGTGTCTCGCCTTTTGTGTGATCAAACTGAGGAATCAATCCAGCATATTTTCAAACCTTATTATTCCAGAAACCGGACTTGATCCCGGTTATAACACAAAACTCCACAGGTCGCTTTGCAAACTCGTGGTATAGCAGCTAAAGCAGTGGCCAAGCAATGGAGCACTTTTTGTCCACCATAGATTCTGGCTAGTATTTACCCAAAACTACTGACCAATATTTCAAGGGTAGGAATTGAATTGTTAATTTATGTTTTGTTTTAGAAACAATTATTGTTCCGGTAAAGCTGTTGCCTTGTGACCATGAGGTCATGGGTTCAACTCCTGAAAATAACCTCTTACAGAAATACAGGGAAAGACTACGTACATAAGACTCAAAGTGGTTAGACCCTTTCCGAGACTCTGCGCAAGCACGAGCTACCTGCATCGGGTTGCCTATTGCTCTAGCCCACTCATTGGTTCTCATGGACAAACAAGAAAAAAAACTAATTACTATTCTACCACTACAGGAATCTCTCAAACAAAAATTAGGCAAAAATTATTTAAAAATAGAATTGTGGGGAATGGCAGGACCCACCGGAGAGGCGGTTGCGCTAGAGAGGCGAGGAGGAGGGGAGGTCCACCATGGGGAGGGAGGGAGCGGCGCCGGAGATGAGGTGCCACCACCGCACAACCTCGATCAACGCTACTCGGGGTCAAGCCGCCGCCGCACGACCTCGATCCGCACTGCTCAAGGTTGATCCGCAGCCACTGCCGCTCGGGACGACCTCGATCCGCACCGCTTGGAGTTGATCCGCCGCTGCACGAGCTCCCCATGCTGCCGTCTAGGGCCCCGCGCCACCAGGGCTCTAGATCCTATAGCCACCTGCGCCCCACCGAAGTCATCAGCCCGACGCCAGGGTGCCGCTGCTCTGATGCCGATGTCCCCGCACCAATGCCGATGTCCCCATGCCACCGGCCCAATGTCGATGTCCTCGCGCCGCTGCTCTAGATGCCGTCGAAGCCGCCGGCTCGATGCCCCTGCGCCGCTGCTCCGGATGCTGCTGAAGCCGCTGGCCCGACGCCCCTGCGCCACCGCTCTAGATCCCGCCGCTGCCGATGTCCCCGCGCCGCTGCAGCTCTGAATCTTGGCGTCACCTGATTGAGGAGGATGTGGCGGCGCCCGACGGTGCAGAGGCTTGAAGCGGCACGGATCGAGGCATGGGGAGGTGGAGGAGATGCGGGGGGTTGGAGATGAGGCATGAAAGTGGGGACGGAGGGAACGAGGTGTAGTGATGGAGGCTCGCGCGTGTGTGTGAAGATAAGGCTAGGTTTTTTCATCAGTCTGGCGTCTGCCGACGTAAGTTAGGATATTTTTCATCTGCTCTATCTGGGTCGATGAAAATTAATCATATCTTTTGTTGGCTCAATCTAGCCGACAAAAATTACTTTTCTTTCATTGGCATTAAAAAAACCGACAAAAATTATTAGGCCGACAGAAGTGATCTTTTTTCTTGTAGTGTACCACTATAATTTTTTCATTAAAAATTAAATTAATTAATTATAATGCTTTATAAAATAATAATTACTATTCTATCACGATATTTTTTTGGAAATTACCTTTCATCCGACAAAATACTGGCTAATATTGATCATTATAAGAGAACAGATCTGCACCACCATTAGATCAAAATACTGAAAATACTAGCCAGTATGTTGGACCATAAAAATGCTCATCCAGGAAAGACCGTCATCTTGGTAGCATGGGAGCTATGAAAACACTGAAATGATTGTGCTTTTTTTAACCTGAAATGACGATTGTGCTTTGAATGGGGCAAGACCATGTAATCACATACTGCAACTGTAGGCAAAGAGTGCTCCCTCTGGTGTTTGGATGGAGCTTCATCTCTTCGTGAAATGCTCTTCGGTCGGTTGCACTGGGAACTTAGTTTTTCCTTCTTTTTTTCATGAAGTGGTAATTTCCATTATTGAGTACGTTAGGATGAATCAAGTGAGTTGGTGTGTGTTTGGAGTGAGAGGACCAAACCCTCGTTTGCTCTTTTCCATTTGTAACACTTTTTACTCCCTAGGCTTGTTCGTTTATTTCGGTGAGGGGGAGGTTTGGGATGAATTGAACCGGATTTAATCCTCTATAAGTTTGCGATAGTATCATTTCACCCCAATCCTGCTCAATCCAACCCAATTTAGGAATAAACGAACAACCCCTTAATGAAATGTCATGCTCCCAAGATTGTTGTACGCTGAGAAGTCGTTTGCTGGGAGCTAAGCCTAGTGCGCGTTGCATGTTCCTCTTCACTCTCTTAATGTCTTCCTTCAAAGTGTCTTCTGAGCAAGATTTTCTGTCATTCGTATACACTAACAGGCCCTTTCCTTGCAGAGACGGTCATAATAACGTGTAGAATTCACATGACAATTCCATGCTTCAAGAACTCAATAAGTACTATCAATAGAAGCCACTGTAAGGACCTGAACACCAAGACACTCGTCAACCCAAATTGTGGTATAAGAATAGGCTTTGCTACTAAGAATCAAGTCCTGGATTTTGACTGTCTCTCTGCCTGGAAATTATACATATTTTGATTTAATGTCTTTTGAAACTTGGCCTACTGAGGGCCGCATGGCTAGCTCCTATTCAGCTAGTCGGAAGTGCCATGCCTCCCCGGTCACGATTAGAGGACATTTTACAGCACATAATACTGCTAGTATACTTGCAATATTGGGCATCCGGGATGGTTTAGGAGAGGTGGTATCTTCAAAATCAGATATTAACTGTGATTCAGTACCAATCTTCGTAAATAGAAGGAAGAGAAGAAACGAAGGACCAACAGAAAAGAGAAATCAAACATAAGTGTTTTTTTTCTAATTTGAGATTTTCAGAGTATAGGGAGACAATGAACAATATCCTATCGTGCCAAATTCAGACACTTGTGGAGCCAGGGAGGCTGGTTCCGCCCTTGTGGACTTCCCAATCAGCGATGGAGGAGGCACGACCCTGCAGTCCGGGCTACCAGACTCTGTTGACGACGAAGAATTGCTCGTCCTGGAATCAACGCTGGATGACGTCTCCTTCTTCGCCGCCTTATTTTCAGCCGTTCTCAAACATCCCAAAGCCAGAGTTAACTCTAGCTCGGTCTCTTCAAGAGCTACGGCAGAGGCCTTCCTCTGCTCCGCGTAGGCGTCCCATGACTTGCTTGAGTCCGCGTCCTTCTGTGCGGCACGCCTCTCATCTTCGGGACTGCATCTGATGGCGGGCGTTGCGTCTGCGGCGTCGGTCATCAGTAGCTTCTGAACCCGGTACAGTCTATGCAGTTCTTGAACCTGAACGGATACAGAGCATAGCTTGTTCGAGGTCACTGTTAAGGAACCTGGAAACAATTTGGGATGCTGTGGCAGATGGAGTTCTTGATTTGGCATCTTACCTGATGCTTGAATGTCTCTTCTTGTTTCAGCATGGCCATCTTCATGTTTTCCTTCTCGTACTGTTTCAGATACCTTGACATCTTGCCACAGAAGCTGCAAAATTTCCGTAGAATATCAACACTTTGTCATGAGAAATATAAGATGGCAGAAAAAAATTATGAAACCATAAGGTATGGATTACGCTCTACCTACAAGAGTGGAGACCTCTAACTTCAATGCTTATCGGGATCGAGACCTCGAAGAACCTTGCAGCAGGGGCACTGTATGTGTAGGATGAGGGCCACTTAGCTTTCCCAACGCTCTACGACATCCTATTTTTAAAGGCACCGGGAGGGAGACCAAGGGGGAGTAGTTTCGATTGCGCACTGCAGTTTCAAGCATCTGCGAGGGGGGAGAATCGAAAGAATGATGCCCCAGCCACAAGTCGCCAGGCAGAGGACAGAGTACGTACAAAAGCGGGAAACATAGCAACCCCCACTTGCTATAAATATGTGCATCCATGTATCTATCGACAAATAGATCTATGGGTCACTACGCTAAAGAATCGACGCACAGCGAAAGTGGCCAAGGAAGTTCACATGTGTGCATGCCTGCCCTGGAATCATGCTCCTAACTTGTTGACATCACACACCTCCACTCCATTCAGGAATATGAAAACAAGTACGGACCATTTTTTAAATATCTTGATCTAATTGGATGAACAATTCGTATTTGCCAATTTGCAATCTAAAATTGCTTGTATCCGTATCTAGATCTGTAGATCTTGTCGGCGCATCCAAGTGTAAATACATTCATCCTTGCCTTGACAGTTTACTGAACCGGTTTGGTGATCAGCCTCTTGAAATAACCATTATTGTCAGTCAATAAGTTCTAATTACTCCTTGGATTATGAACTAACCAGCGCCACACACACACAAAAAAAACTAGATGGAGTACTTAACTTTTGGATTGCATCACCACTCCCTCGGCAGCTCTGCTTGATCGATCAGAAATATTGTGACCCACAGCGACGTGGTCCGAGAAACCCGATAACGGGTCACCACCACGTGCGACAATCAACTCGAACTAAGGCACAAATGGGTCACTGATGATGCGAGGAAAGGCCCTTTTGGAGATGAGAATGAATGGTGCAGCTTTGGACCCCATGGTGTATTAACAATGGAGGGTCCTGAACTGTGCATATGCTCTCTGCCTTGGAGGGATATGTGGGTTTTCTTAGACAACTCATGCATTAACATCCTAGCCGGGGAATCTGGAGACAATGCCATGATTTGGGGCGATGTGGATGCATGTGCCCCATGATCTGATACTCCCCCTTGGGCACAATGCATCCATGAGCTGGAGATATCCTCCATATTTTAGTGGTGTGCTGAAGCAGGTGATGGGGAGTTGGGGACGCATTAACTTGGTTCTAGAACGTGTCCTTTCATTTGTAGAGTATGCTGATTTACTGAAATGTCATCCCAATGCTTATCTACCCTAAATTGTAATTAGGATTTCCAATGGTTGAACACAAATTCAGACCCGGGTAGAGCTC
Source organism: Sporobolus alterniflorus (assembly GCA_008808055.3). Taxonomy (NCBI): domain Eukaryota; kingdom Viridiplantae; phylum Streptophyta; class Magnoliopsida; order Poales; family Poaceae; genus Sporobolus; species Sporobolus alterniflorus. The sequence continues at coordinate 10,789 of VSTD030002294.1, forward strand.
CAGCTCCTGATTCTCCATGATTCTAGTTCTGATTCTTCTGTGAAGTGATTCTAGGAGAAGCTAATTTTTCAACTCACAGCTCCTTAGTTCATTTCAGATAATCACTTCTCAGAATCAGACAAGAATCACTTCTCTTGATTCTGCAGTGTTTGACACATCTATTCTTATTCTGTCTGAGAATCAGGAGCTGAGTACCAAACGGGACCTCAATTTAGTTTTAAGACAAGGTAGATAGCTAACAAGAACAGTAATACCAATGTTAAGGTAGGAAGAACAGAGATTCGTGATCCTCTCGAGTACCTATATCTGTGTCCGATTCCTTGTTCTCGTGAAATACATGATCATCAAGACATTTGAAACAAGCAGAGCCTTAATTAGCTGCATGGGAACTGGAAAGAACAGCACCATTGGAAGATTTTATTGCCCTTGACTGCTTGAGGTAGGAAGGACAGAGATTCGTCATCCTCTGAGTACCTATGTCTGTGTCCCTTGCTCTCGTGAAATAGATGACGATCAAGATACTTGAAAGAAGCAAAGCCTTAATTAGCTGCATATTCGGAGTCTTCACAGTTGTGTGGCCATGCTCCACATCAGCGAGCGGCATGACCTTGCTCCAGGACGACGCGCCGGCATGCATCCTTCCTCCACGACAGCGACCTTCCTTCACAGCAGCAGCCTTCTTCCAACCAGCAGCGGCTTGAGGCGGTGCACACAAGTAGGTGTGTGGTGGTGGCTCCAGTGCTCCTTCCTCCTCTCACCTCTTCCGGCGGCCCTTACTCCTTCCTCGTCTTGAGCTACAGGGCGCAGGGGCGGTGACGGTGATAGGGCGTGTGGACGGCAACGACGAGGATGCAGTGGGTGAGCTTCCCCACCTCGACGCCCTCATTCAGCTAGACGGCCATTTTTTATTTTTTATAAATCGATTTTTTGTGTGTCCATGTAAACAATCGACACCAAGGTGTCGGTCCATACCAACTGGCATCAAACGGCTGATTTTTTTGTGTGATACTAATTGTATCGTTTGGATCAGTCGACACTATAAATATGTTATCAGTCGATACTAAAAATGATTTTTCTACTAGTGGTAGCTGCTAATGTTGATATAGTTTTTTTTTCTAATATTGTACATGCTCCAACTCAACCTGATCATCAATTGTTGTCCTAATAAGCCATTACTACTAGAAAAACAGTTATAG
>VSTD030002295.1:0-11984 GCA_008808055.3 Sporobolus alterniflorus
ATCTTTAAAGTGAGAATTATAAAATCAGTTCTGTTTTGTAAGTCAATGTCGAAAATAGTTTAGTTTTCTCAACTTTGCAAAACCGATCCTGTTTTTGGAATATGAAGCAACCACCATGTCCACTTTTCCATCCCGCTAGTTGAATCTTGTTTTAGAATTAAAAAAGGAGAAAGAAAAAAAATAAACTGACCAAACTATCCCTGGCTCTCAATACCGTTCTCAATTTTCATTCACTGACACATACTACACCAAAAATAGGACCTAACCCTAAGTAAAAGCGGCGGTGACCTAACCCTAAGTAAAAGCGGCGGCGACGATGGCAAAGGGCGCGGGGTAGTCAGGAATCACGACGTGATGTCGGAACAGGGTGTGTCGAAGCCAGTACGTGCCCAGCGAGGAGGCGCTGCAGGGAGATCTTCGAGGTCGTGCTCCGGGGGAACCTGCGGTTCCTGCCACGTGTGTTCGCCATCTGGAAGCATTTGGTTAATTTTCTTATTTAGGACTTGCTCGCAGAGAGCCTACAGGAGACATCCTTGCAGAGCATGAATCGCAGGAGGTCCTTGGCTATGGCGAGGCAACGGCGAACACGCGCGGCAGGAACCGCTAGTTCCCCCGGAGAGCACGGTCTCGAAGATCTCCCCGCAGCGCCTCCTCGCTGGTCACGTACTGGCTTCGACACACCCTGTTTCGATGTCACGCCATGATCCCTGACTACCCCACGCCCTTTGCCATTGTCGCCGCCACTTTTACTTAGGGTTACGTCCTATTTCTGGAGCTGCTAAATTGATGATCGACATTGTGTTTCGTGCATGACACTCCTGGATTGTGACTCGCGGAGGCAGGGCGGCAGCGGTGGGCTAATTTCTAGAAATTGAGATGATCCAGTCCACCTTCAGACAGTAGACAGTGCCGTTCTTCCAAGAGAGAAGTAGTAGATGACCCTTTTGCAGTTAATTTCCGAGCTTGCTTTCTGGCAATCTTCGATGGACAGTAGTGTCGTAGTTTGGTTGTAGCAGCAGTAATGCGGTTAGTAGTTCATTTCTGTGTCTCGTTCTTTTCTCTCTCTGTGTTGACTGTTCGAGTGTTGAGAAGCTGCTCATATACAGTACTATGTTGGTATAAGGAAGTTTATGTGCCGAGGTGAATTTCCTTGTGGTCGGAATTTCCTTTTGGTAAATTTATGAATTTTGGAAAATGTATGTCAAATTTGTCAAAATTCTGCTGTAAATCCATTCAAGAAACCACAAGTTCCATTGTATTTTTTGCTTTAATTGAAAACAGAATCAAATTTAAAATTCTTCAAAAAACTGGACTGGTTTTGCAAAGGACATATATGTCTTTTCACATCTCATTTAACACCGTCAAGTGCTCTTAACAGAATAGGACATGTTGCTTGCTTCCGATTTTAAAAACTGAACCAATTTTGCAAAGTCTAAAAAAGTGAAACATTTTCAGTATTAACATCCAAAACCAGACTAGTTTTGCAATTGCCCCATCTTTAAATGTCAATTATATTTATTATATAGACAATAGATTAAATAAAATCTATAAAGATAAATAAAGCCTAACCTTGGTCTCCAAACACATCGTTCGGATTGTATTCGATGGTCATGTTCTCTCCGTCATTGTAGTCTTCCACTGTCAAGCTTGGCTTTGTAGCTTCATCAGGACGCTTGGCTGAAGTTGTAGCCTCATCAGGTGTAACATTGAAGTGAGCTTCATATGATCATTTAGTTTTTCATAATAAGTTCATCATACTTCTTTGCCTGAAGGAGGCATTGGACAAATTCTGAGTAATGTTGGTAATTTCTAGCACGGTATTGATGTTTTAAGACCCTATCTGATGGAAGTATTGTAGTGAGAGTTTTCTCAATCTTTTCTTCATCAAAAGGTTCTTTTTCACAAAACTGTAGTTTAGCATAAATCTTATGAACAACATCACTATAATCTCCTATTAATTTATAATTTTGAAAGGCGTAGGTGAACCCAATCATGATTTACCTCAGGTAAGATCACAACCTTTTATTATTCATAACGATTTTGAAGAGCAGCCCAAAGAACACTTGATTCTTCTTTCAGTACATACTCTGATTTCAAATCAGGGTGTGTGTGATGTCTTATGATATATAAAATATTGTATTGATGTGTAGGAGACAACTCCTGCTGCCTGTCAGCAGGTGGTATGATTGCCTCATATATTCCTCTAAAGGCCAATCTTATCTTGACATCCATTGCAAATGTAGGATAATTGTGCCCATCTAGAACAAGTTCCTCGAATTCACGAGCCATTAGCCCAACAATGGTTAACCAAAGTTTGTGTTAGAATCTTCATGGTTACATTGTGACATAGGCAAAATCAGTTATGCATTTTTGTGATACATGAGTGAAATTCACTCAATCAACACCATGTGTTAAAGATTTGAAAGTCACTTGATGTCACCTAGAAGGGGGGGGGGTTGAATAGGTGATTCTAAAATTTAATAAAACTCATAGCGAAATTAGAATTACCAAAACCGGACACTTCAGTTTTGTCAGAGTTATGTACAAAACCTATGCAATAAACTTCCAATCATTTTATAATTGAATACAAGATAAAATAATAACCTGCAGAACCCCTAGAAGTAGATTCATAAAGAATCTACTCAACAACTCAAACACCAAAATCGGATGCTCCGGTTTGGCAAATCGGTCAGTCCAATTTTCTTAGGATAGAAACTATGAAAAGATCAAATCAAGTTCCTGATGAGTTTGACACTAACTTAGAGCTACTCAAGATTGTATATAAGGTCTAGCACAGGGAACTAAATAGGGATACAACAATCTACTCATGCAACCTAGAGGATTAAGCGAGGCAACTAGTTACTCAAGCAAATCGGAAAGCAAGAACACAAGGAGGCAAACCAAAGGATGAACACAGTGATCCCTACGTCTCTGTTGAGGAAGTTTGAGTTTCCCAACAAGAGCCAACTCCAAGCCAGGTCTATTTCAATCGCTTTCCTCACTCCACTAAGCTCTTGCTTCTTTTTTTATGGAGGCGAAGCGGACCTTCACCAACTTTCTCACGGCTCACCACAACCTTGGGAGCACTAGGTCGATGCCTAGCCATCTAGGAGGCTTCACCTCCAAGAGTAATAAATGCAACAAAGATTGCTTCACAAAAGCTCAAGTGCTCTAGTACTCACGAAGAGAATCTCACTCAACCCTAATTTGGATTTCTCACAAATCATACAAATCTGGCTTGGAAATGAGTATGGATTGTTGGTTGCACCAGCACCCTCCAAAGGAGGGAGAGGAAGCTCCTTTTATAGTTGGATATGGAAAACTAGCCGTTGGGAGGTTAGAAATCCGGACTAGTCCGACCCAGGGCCAGACAAGTTCGGCAGAGATCCTAATTTCGACCGTTGGGACGAAACCCGGACTAGTCCGGCTCACTGGGCGGACTAGTCCGATTGGACCAGAGAGGTTTTTGTTGAAATAGTCGGACTAGTCCGTACAAACCCGGACTAGTCCACATGGCAAAAATAGACTGACAACACTTTATGAAAAAGGGCATAACTCAGGCTCTGGATGCCCGATTTAGGTGTTCTTGGGTTATATGGAAAGCTTATTTAGAGGGCTACCCAATACAACTAGGATAAGATTTTAAACTCACTCAGAAATGTGTTTTGATCTCTCAAAGATTCTCTCTTGGGTTTTAGGTATTTCAATGAGCATTGAGACTTTCTTTGTAACCCAAGTGTCATCCCTCTTGATAGAGCGGCAAACCTATATTTAAGATTAAATATAAAATATATTTCTTCAATTTGAGCTTACACAATATTGATTGTTGCCACTTCACATCTTTTTGACTTCATGAGGATTGTCATATATGATCTTACTTTGACATTAACTCTTAGAGGTTGTGACTTGGAGTGCTTCAAACCAAATGATCGATTTCCACTTTTGCTCTCCAAGTCAATTTATATCTTGATCTAATAAAGATTGACACATAGAGATATATGATTCTTTATGGCTAGATTGATTCATCGGATTAAACATCCACTTGCCCTTCTCCATCACATCTAGTACCTTGACGCTAAGACTCCCGCTTGCTCTTCTCTGATGCATGGTGTAATGTCCCACGCTTAAGCAATGATGGTCAGTCCTAACCAGGATCATTACGGGATACCATTATCGAATTAATAATGTATAATACCTCACATACAAGAAGATTACAAATAAAATGCTCTGAAAGTTAAACTTTATTACAATTTAAGTTTTGAATTCGATTACAGAGTTTTAAGCGGAATAGAGAATAAAATATAATTTTGTGGAAGCGAATACTCCACGATCTAGAACGACACCTTGCCCTAGAGATACCGACCTCAAGAACGGCTCACATTGAAAGGGAGAGAGAGAGCACACCTATAAAATAACATCAAGGTAAAGTCTGACCAACTAAAACCCAACAAGACTTACCCGTTAATGTGACCATAAACAACCGACTCCTAGTATGCAAGGCTTAAGGGGAAAATCAGCGGTGGAGTGGAAAATCGGAGTGGCGGCGATGCCTCATGGAAAATTGGCGGTGGATGGCAGGCTCCAGTGGCGTGGGTGGACGAATGGTGCTATAGAGGGACGAGGGAGGTGTGGAGGCGCTTAGGCGGCGCGGATTCGCGGGGGAGGAAGAAATGCGCGGTGGGGCGCTCAACAGCTGCTATGTCGAAGCAGAGAGGGAAGAAGGGAGGGAGTGGGGGCCCCGGTTCAGGCACGTGGATGAGGAGAGAGGGGGGGGGTCCCGGCTGGCGCGCGCTAGAGGCGGTGGGGGACGGGCGGGCAGCAGTGCACGGGCGCGACGGAGGCGGGCGTAGTCGGGCAGTGCAACCCAGCACAAAACAGGGGAGGAGGGGGAGAGCCGTCGACATGTGGGCCATGTGGCCATAGTGCCGAGTTTTAAACTGGTTCAAACCGAGTCAATCAATTCAAACACGCTTAAATTTATTTTAAATAATTTCAAACTTGATTTGATCCAAAAAGGGCCTTCCTAAGCTCAAAAAATTTAAAATAAAATATGGTTGTGAAGGGTTTGAAGAGAGGAACAACTCTATCACTATGAAATTCTTCATATTAGAAATGCATTTTGAATTAAAAATTTGGGAATTCAAGATCTGTTTTTGACTTTAGGAAATTATTTAAAATAGCTAGGTATGGGCTAAAACTCTAGAACTTTGCATGGAGGTAGGAAATCCAATTTGGAACACTTTTCATGTTGGAAACTTCTTCCAAATATCCATGGAATTTGAATTAATCAAAAGATTTTAAGAAAACTGATTTGAATGGAGTGTGGTCAGATAGACTAATTGAAATCTTTACTCCAAATGCACCGGAGCTCAATTTTGGACAAGGATTGGTCCATGGTGATCTCCAAAGATTAGACTATGATCTGGGTGACATGAACACACCATATCCCAATATTGAATAAGATATGGAATTTACAAAAGTGGTAATCATTAAGCAAAAACTGGAGGAAAAATCTTGTCTGAAACTGAGTTAATTAGCTCTGTGTGGACTGTTAAAACAAATACTTAGTGTCCTCCATCATTTTTGTATATTTGTACACTTGTATAACAAGCCATGGAGAACAAATTCTCTTTCAGGAGAAATGTCTAATTTGACTCTAATAAATTTCCAAAATTTACTGACTGAGACAATCGGTCCATATTAAATAGAACTTGAAATCCCGGCTTTGAATTTTGATTTCAAATTTTGATGACTTGATTTGCACTTGCCTGATGCCTTAATTGTAGCTTAAGTAACTTGATTAAGATTTTTTGTAACATGGGGTGTTATACATGATTCATCGTGGCTAAGTCCTTGTTAATTTTTCTTCAATCACCATCATGTCTCGCACATGAGATCATGTCTTCCATGGACTCATTCTTGAAAATCTTCTTCTTATGATCAAGTTGCTTTTAAAGATATCTAATACTTAGAAGTAACACTTGATCAATTCTTTCTTTGTTATGATCAAGCCACAAGTGTTGAACCAAGTTAATATTCATCATCTTCTTGTTCATATGTTTTTCTTGCTTGGCTTGACATAGATTATTTAATATGAAATTATTTATTGATTGACTATGCATGTTGATCACATAGTTCCATTTGCTTCATAATTATACTTTAAGTGATGGATCAATGAATACATTTATACTTTCATTAAGAACCTGCTTATACACTTAACACACGATATTAGACCTTTAATTAAGTTGTCATTCAATACACCAAAATTCACTAGGGGTCTAGATGCACTTTCAATCTCCCCCTTTTTAGTGGTTGATGTCAATCCTTGATTAAAGCTTATAAAAGATATTGAATAAAAATTTTGATCCATACATATAGTTAGCCCCCCCTAAATATGTGCATATTGAATGAAATTCAAATTTGGCCTATAAATGCCATTTTGCACATTTTTTAAGGAAGTTCAAGAGAGCCCCCCCTATATCTATGCATCCAAGAGGTACAACAAATGTGTGTGTGAACATGTGTTACGTGATCCACAAGAAAAAAAGGTCACAACATCGACAAGAAGAAGGGCAAAGAACTGAATATGCTCTGTCTACCAAAACTGGGCCATCCGATTTTATAAACCAGATACTCTAGTTTTTTGAGACATATCAATTCTCAGGAAAAACATTCACCAAGCAGTTTTGCACCACATAAAACATTTAACTTAACACAATTAAACATAGAAAAGTTTTAGAACAAATTACAAGGTTCAATATACAAGATTACATAAAGGTTCACAAATTCAGGAGTTTCAGACAATACAACTTGTTCTCAAGTCCACTGATACAAGGAATGAAAAGAAAGATGGGTGTTCTATCTGTGTAAAACTGGACAGTCCGGTTTTTTCACACAGAAGAGAACTGAGAAAATAGGGAGCTGTGTCTTCAAACTTTAATCAATCTTTCTCCCCCTTTATCATTAAGCACCAAAAAGATGCTATGGATGTCTTCGAGAGGCTTCACTCATCGTTGTATTCTTCTTCTCCGCATCCTTCATTATCTTCATCATCATGGGTATGAGCCGGAGGAGGAGAGTCAAACGGAGGAGGGTGAGATGAGGATGCCCCGGTCATGCCACCATAGTCAAATCCAAAGCTGCTGAAGCTTGCATCTCCATACCACTACTGTATCGGAGTCTCTATGTCAAAGCGAGCAATCCTTTCTTCAAAGGACTCAATTTTTGAGCTTTCTTCACCCTCAAAGGCAATGGGAGAGCGAAGTGGTTGCAAGTTTAAGTGAGCATGAATTTTTTTCATCGACTTGGTGTCTTTCCTTCTTGCACGCCTCTCATATTGAGTCTTTAACTCGGTGGCGTGTTGGGACTTGTATATCCCAAAGAGCAAGCTAAAAATCTTCTAAATAGGAGATGGGGGCTTGTTTCCTTTCTGCCCTCTCCCTCTAGCAGCTCTAGGTGGTGAAGAACCTCATGGTGCCGCTGCTCTCTTATCCTCAACCGGAGCCCTTAGGTCATTCTGGATCCTCAAGGGGTGGTGCTCCTTGTCACATCCAAAGGTGCGAGCCGTTATTCTCTCAATCATGTGCATGATGTAGGGTGCATAGCCACAACTTTTAAGAGGACTCTCTGATATTGCCTTAATTTCCTCCTAAATGAAGTCAAACACACAAAAGTCAAATCTGTGGGGGTGAGGAGCCATAGACACAAGGAAATTCTGGTTGTAGGATGGAATGTTGGAGCTATCTCCTTCCCTAGGAGTCATCGTCCTCCTAAAAAGATGGTTCAAGTAAGCATAGAAGGAAAGTAAGTCCGATGCAATTCTCACACTCCCTCTTTTGTTGCTAGGATACATGAATCTCAACTTGCTCACATCAAGACGAAGTGCAAAGTGAATCTTGTTGTGATTAGGATCCTTTCTTCCAAATCCAAAGAGCATAGCAAACTACTCATAGGTGATCTCATACCACCTCCCTTCGGTCATCCAATGGAATTTTCTTGTGTCACCCCTCTCCTCAACATACAAGGTGGCAAAGAACTGAGCTATTATTTCATTGTTCCAATTCTTTCTGAAAGACATGATATCTCTTAAGCTCTTGGCTTTACTTGCAGCCATTAGATTAAATGGAATTTGAGTTGATTTCCCCTTGATCAATTGGTTAGCCATTAGATTAGGGATTGCTCAGTGGCTAGTGAAAATAATTAGAGATTTGATAACATGGGACGTTGTAGCCCTCCCCCTTAAGAGAATCTCATCCCGAGATTTACGGAAGGAGGGGGAGCACAATAAAACAATGAAGGATGTATGACTATGGAGAAAAGAGGATATTGGGACAGTTGGAAGGAGGAAAAACTTCTTGGTCCCTCATACAACATTTTCCTTCTATGTGTGGGTGATAGAGCACTTTGACGACTCCGATCATGTTGTATTAATCACCTGCTTCCCTTTTTCTGACAACTTTATCGAATGCTCTGGATGGAGAAGACTGTTATCAAGTTCCACACTGATGTTGACAGCTTCTATTAGTGTGAGACTTCAAGACTGAAATGAGTTTTGGCATGAGTGGAGGTGACATTTTCTTGGATAGAGTGAACATGAGGGGTACACGAAGTTGCGTGAGATGACAACTTGGCTTGAAAGCGGACCGACACCATGTAGGGTACTTACTCGAAATCAGTGATACACGGGCTCCAGTAGGGCAAATGGTAGACATTTGTGAAACCACCACGATATGGCTCGATGATAGATGCGAACCAAGGGGTACACTTGATTGGGAGTTAACGATGTGCAAGCACTATTTAGGAAAGTCAAATAGGGATTTAAAACAAGCAAGGAAAGGCTTACGTTCATCAGGCCTGAGAGAAGCAGTAAGCTTGGGGCTAGCATGCGAATTGGTGTAGCAACAAGACTCCAAGCACAATACCCTTCTTTCTAGTTGTGTATCAAGTAATACACCATCCGTTCCGACGAATATTACACAAGAGTCTTTTTGCTAATTTTGATGGGGAGGTGCACTTTCTATCTTGCAACTTTTATCTTAAGAAGCGTATGAACGAACTGACACAATTCAAGACAAGGTTGTAATTTGGATGAGCTCACCAACTAGTCAAAACTAACCAACGGTTTAGTTTCAAACACAAGGAATAAGACATGAGCTGCAAGAGACTAGAGAGTCATGAGAAGGCTTGCTAATGTTGTGGCCGGTCTCTGTCATGCCAAGAATAGTCACGTTTGGAAGCAGAAATCCTAAGGGCAGAAGAATAAGCAAAGGTGCACTTTCCAAGGTAGTAAGTCACATAGTGAGCCAACAAGAGTGAGTGACATGGAAATATGTCGCTTGGTAGGCCAACGGAGCATGACGGATTTACACGACAACACAAGGGAAGTTTGACATGACCCCAATGATATGCTATTTAGAAGAGACAAGCACAAGCAAGGGATAGCGACAACTTTATCAAGGATATATTCAAGTCGTATTGGATATCTACACTCTTGTTCAAGGTTTAAACACTCTTGTGAGCTGATGCTTATGCGATGATGTAGTCATGATGCACATGGTGCAATTCACATGTAATGATGCAATGCACAGATTTTATAGTACTAGTCCACTTAACCCATGATTCATGCTGTTAATTTTTTTTGTGAGTTGAGCAAGAATGTGCGATACCGAGAAAACAACATCGACATGACTGACTCAAAATGGTAAACCACTATGGTTTCGAACAAGAGGGATTATGATAGGACTTAACGACGACGATCCAACAACTTCCAAGGAAGATGCAATTCTGCAAAGCAAGGTCAACGATTCTTGCTCAGAATTCGGAGGGTAACGGGATCCACCATAAAGGGTAATTTCATCTAAAGAATGGATAGAGGGTTTAATCACATAAAAATGGATTGAAGGATAGGTAACAACAATCTGCAGAAACGCTGTGCAAGAGGCCATGCTTGAATCTGCCAAAACACCCCAAAACGAAATTTCAGTTTCCGACATCAAATTTGACTTGGCTGCGAGTAGTAGTCAGAAATTTGCAAATCTGAGGCTGTTGTGGCTGGAATATGATCGGTAGTTGAATACCAAAGTTATAGAGGGATTCCTCAGGTTTCCGACAGGTATTAACACACCCTCAAATGATCAACAGTTTAGGAGTTATGAAAGTTGAAATTTAACAGGGCTGATGAAATTCCATTCTGGACAGAACTGTGACCGGAGAAAAGTGAATGTTTGGCCACAATTCAAAATGGCAACTCAGAAATCTTAGAATACCAAAATGATGGGTAACTTTCTCAGCTTTCTAATGGTTATTTGCACGCCCTGATATGATCAACGGTTTAAAAGTTATGGCCTTTCGAAATTGGTCGGGCTGCTGAAATTCTGTTCTGAACCGAAATGGAGTGGAGCATTCTAAGAAACCTGTGGATTTGACCCCAGTACAATTGCCATCTCGGTAAAGCTTCCATACCAATATCGTAAGTAACTATCTCAGCTTTCTGACGGTTACCCATGTGCCTCAATCTAAGTAACGATTCAGAAGTTATGATCGTTGAAAGTTGTCGGTACTGCTAGGAATTTATGTTTGAACCGAAGAAAGTGACTTATCGACTTCAAAATTTGAGCTTAAAGAAAGCAAGATCTGCGGTAACCCCGAATAGCAAAATTGTAGGGAATTCCATGAGCTTTCTAATGAGGTGGAAACTCAGAGTTTTGATATCAGACGAAGGAATCATGAATGGTTGAAGTTGATAGGATTTTTGAGGTATGACTTTGAATCGGAATCAATTTTTTTAAGTTTCATTTGGTTTTCAAGGTTCGTTTCTTGATGCAATATGAATGTATGATGCCATACAACATGTCGGTCCTATACGTTCCTCACCAAAAGAAAAGGCTCACCAAATATAGATGGCGTGCGTATAGTCGGTGGCAAAACACACTTATCCCCATAGTCAGTTCTAACGGTATGACTTACGCAAATGTGATTACCGTACCTACAGAAGAGCATAATAGATATATGACATACACCACCACTTATCCCCCATGTGATGTCCATGCTTTTAATGTTGCATGAATAGCGCTGCATACGTTACGATAACGTATTCACGCCTTGAGGAAGAGACCACAAGACATTCCTAGGTCCCCATGTCCTAGGTGTGTGGTCATGACCAATCACACGACAGATACGTAGCCCCTACCACATGATAGGGACTATCCTCAAGCAAGCCTCATCTTGAGGGGACAGGTCCGGGATTCACATCACCCAGCGGGAGGAAACTTACCTTCTTACCTTTTCGTCGATGCGTCATTACAGAAAAGTAAATTGTAGAAAATAAATCCTAGTTAGCTTGTTACCTGTTAAGACTACTATAGTAATTGTATGGACATCTAAGCGTATCCTCACCGTGGTGTTCAAAAATAGGGTCGTCTGTGATGTATTACACCCGTAATACTCTGATACCAGTTGTGACATCCCACACTTAAGTAAGGATGATTAGTCCTAATCAGGATCATTACAGGGTGACATTACTGAAATAATGACACATAATACATCACATATAAGAAGATTACAAATAAAATGCTCTGAAAGTTAAACTTTATTACAAATTGAGTTTCAAATTCGATTATAGAGTTTTAAGTGGAAGATTAAGAATAAAACATAATTACGGAAGCAACCACTCATCGATCAAGAACGACACCTTGCTCTAGAGGTGCCGATCCTACAAATGGCTCCCGTCGGGAGGGAGAGAGAGAACAGACATGTAAAACAACAACAAGTCAAAGCCCGAGCAAGTAAAGCTTAGCAAGACTGACCCATCAATGTGGCCATAAACAGCCGACTCCTAGCATCCAAGGCTTAAAGAGATACACTCACTCTCCGTTGTTCGAGGATCTTCAAGACCAAGTCTTCGAGGAATCCCAGCTGTTCTTCGCGGATCAACAAGGCAAGTCTCCTTGAACATGTTGCACCTATGATTAATCTCTCTATCTATT
>VSTD030002296.1:0-11982 GCA_008808055.3 Sporobolus alterniflorus
CGATCTGTTAATCTTTTATTTTCAAATAATATGATTTATTTTTTAATAATGTGATTTAGGGCATGGCTGTTGGAGAGAACAATTTCTTGACCTCAAATTTAACAAAGCAGTAGCTCAATCAAATCATAGGACCTAAATACATTATACCTTATTGACGATGCTCTTATGGCCCCGGCACTCACACACAATGGAAACCATAGAGTCTCTCTGGAGATGAGTTCGCGTCTTACGCCTTGACAGAAAATGAAGTGGACTACAAACGCCTAGCACCGCCCCCGCAAGATCTGATGACAGCATCCCACATCATGGTTTCAACCCTAGCAATGCCGTCCCCGCAATCGCTTTCCTCTTCATCCTTCGGCTCGGCTGCTGTGGTGAATGGTGATCACCAGTGAGTGGTTTGCACCAATGGAAAACCATAAACCATAGATGAGCTCTACCTTCTAAATTTTCCTCCCATTTTCGCAGCTCCAACATCCACCACAATGTCACAATTTATCCCCAGCTTTATTATTACCTTTGGCATTCTACTCAGAGGTCCAAATGGAACCTGATGTAAGGCTGGTTCTAACGGCGAGCGCTACCGCCCGCCCCGGGGGTGATAGCGGCGGCTCGGCCCGACGTGGCGGGGAGAGAGGGTGGCAGCGTTTGAGGCAGACGAGGGCGGGTGGTAGCGCCCGTGTTGGAGCCGGCTCGGATGATAACACCCGGTCGATAGTGCATGCACTAGCGCCCGCTGCTGGGGCCGGCAGGCTATAACGACGTGATGACTCCTGATTGGTTCGTTTAAATTCAAATGTGATTATTTGAATATGAATTTGATCGTTTGAATTGAAAAACTAGACATTTTTGACTGTTAAAGCTAAAAAAAATCTGAAACAAATTTCTAAAAAATTAAATTTTGTCCTCTACCACCATATAAATACCCCCCATGGTTTGAGCTCAAGTTACTCTCATACCAACTCATTTCTACTCTCTTGATACACACAATGTCTTCATCCAACTCAACTGAAATGGAGGATCAGATTGCCATGATGTTTTCGAGCATCATGGATGATGTCATGAGCATTCTTCAAATGGAGTGTGCTTTCGACCTACTGAAAAAGAGGTTCAATATACTAGTCATCTCTGATCGGTCTTACTCTCAACGTACTCTCAGGTTGATCAGCGTGCTTGCATTATCTTGTAGAACATGATCATTTATGATGAGAGAGACGACAACTACGATGAGAACTATCATATTGTCACTTTCGTCGTTGCTCCACTTGTCATCTATGAGGCACTGCCTAGTCTCACAAACATTCTTAAAAGAGAGGTGCATTTGACTTCTGAATTGATATTTTTGAACCTTCAATCTGATTTGATCGAGCATGTGTGGAACAAGTTTCACTAGATTAATGTACATTTCTATTTAACATTATGTAATTTTATTTTTAATTCTACTATGTAATTTTATTTTCAAGTTTAATGTATCATTTTAAAATTTTTAATCGAATAAAGTTAGTATGCTTTCTCAAATTCGTTGTTCACGAAATAAATTCTGAAATGGTTACATCTAGAATGGTGGTGCTGACTGAAAGAAAGAAGACTGACGTGACTGTAGGCTACTGCTGAAGTACTGGTGGTCAAGAGGGAGAGAAAACTGACGTGACGTGATCAAGATTGAGATAGATGCCACTACTATTGTCACAGTGGCCAGCACACCGGAAACACCCGACAACAGAGCTATGTAAGTGATTCTTCAGTAAAAACAGAGCATTTCTGAAAATGCGGGTCTCTGTCTTTGCAGTAAAAACAGTCTGCGAAAACTGAAGAAACACACAAATCTGTCATTTATTCTAATCGCTCCGTCCCTTACCATGCGACGAACCCCTGGACAGCTCTATGCTGAAGATATTCTGCTCTGCTAGTGCTAGGTAGCTAATGACTCAGTTCATCAGTAGGATTGAGCGACTCGGGCAGATTGACGTTACAAACACAAGTTGTCTAAGATTCTTCGGTAGTCAACTTGTGCCATCTACATGGCTCCAGGAGGAACACGAGAGCTCCAAATAGTGGAAATGAAGCGTCACGATCTTGAGGCGCAACGCATGATCTGCAAGCTAGCGTTTTTCATACCCCGATTG
Organism: Sporobolus alterniflorus; assembly: GCA_008808055.3. Taxonomy (NCBI): domain Eukaryota; kingdom Viridiplantae; phylum Streptophyta; class Magnoliopsida; order Poales; family Poaceae; genus Sporobolus; species Sporobolus alterniflorus. Next base: position 2,127 of record VSTD030002296.1, read on the forward strand.
CCTCCCAATCCGAAGTAGTTGTTGTCGTAGCCGCCCCACAGAATGCTCTCATTTGAAAACTCGTCAGCCTTTTATAGACCTTGTCCAGTTCTGAAGTGGGTCAAAGAGGATACAATGGGAACTAAAATTGAGAACTGATTTTTAAAGGATTTATTCCCCTCCTATCCTCCTTCAATCCCTAAGGGAAGGGGATTAACTGAACAAGACCTTATCTTGCTTTTAGTTGTAAAGCAAAATGTCATCTAGAACACAGTTCTTATGTCTCATTGACATTGGTAACTGTGAATTTTAAAATAAAACGTATGTTATAAATATGTTGTATTATATGTATATGAGTCCGAGATCACCTTCTGTATGAGGTCTGACCTGACCCATTAGAAATGTCACCTGAGGTGGTGGCTAGGGTTCTTTAGAGTTTCTCCGCACTGCCGTCCACCACCCTCCTAGATGGTCTGACTGTCAGCTCCTGATGTAGCTCCCTCTCCACTAGGGTTTCATGAGAGCTGACCATACAATTATTTCTACTCAGAGGTCCAAATGGAACCCGATATGACTCGCAGTAGCCAGCACACCGGAAATGCTTGACAAACAGAGCTGTATGTAAGCGATTCTTCAGTAAAACCATAGCATTTCTGAAAAGGCGGGTCTCTCTACTTTGCAGAGAGGCTGCGAAAACTGAACAGCACACAAATCTATAGCTGTCATGCAATAAAGTTGCAATTTCCTCCATTTATTCGAATCCCTCCGTCCCTTACCATGCGACGAACCACTGCGAAGTCTCGACAGCACCATCAAGTGTCACAAATCTCTCTCTGCAGAAGATATTCTACTATGCCAGCTAGCCAATGACTCAGTTATCCAGTAGGATGGAGCGAGTCCAGCAGATAGACCTTACAAACAAAAATGGACGACGGAAAGTCTCTCTAGGAGCACACAAGTTGTCCTAGATTCCTCACCTGTCAACTTGCCTTCTACATGGTTCAGGAGGAACACGAGAGCTTCAAACAGTGGAAATCAGATCACATGTATGGCCCCGCTTTACCGACACCAAAAACACCCTAACATCTGCAAACAGACAGTGGAAATGATGCGTCATCATCTCGAGGCGCGACGCATGAGCTGCACGCTAGCATTTTTCATACCCAGATGCATCCTAATCCGAAGTAGTTGTTGTCTACAAACGTATTATAGCCCCCCCCCCCCCCCCCCCCCCCCCCCCCCACTGAAAGATAGAACACAACGCTTTCTCATTGAACGATTCTCTCCTGCAAACTCATCAGGCTTTTATAGAGCTAGCTTGTTCAGTTTCGAGTGGGTTGAAGGGGATTCGTTGGGAAATAAAATTAAGAACTGATTTTAAAAGGATTTATTTTCCCTATCCTCCTTCAATCGCCTTAAGAAGGGGATTTAAAGCGTCTCTATAGTGACAGAGGTTTCAATTTTAGCAACAGGCATCTTGTGATCCGTTTTTACTGTGCCTCCTTAGTGATGTCACCAAATCGTCCGTCGCTACTATGTTCCTCAGTAGCAACGGGTTCAGGTGACATCACATTTTCACCCATTGCTATTGTGACAATTTGATAGCAATGACGAGCCACTGCGGACGTCACACGAGCCCGTTGCTACTCAGTGGCACAATAGTGACGACCATTCGGTGATATGACCCGGACCCATTGGTACTAAAGGTCACAACAGCGACCTCTGATTAGTCCCATCTCGCTCACAGAAATTAAGACTGACCCACATAAGTACTTACTTAGAACACAACATATTGAGGCGGTGACCATGAGCACTCTATAAATTCTCGAGTGCTCGTGGACGCCGTCTCCTTTTTTAGAGCCTATATTGTAGACATTAGTAGCCTCTATCGATTGCATGTTTGTCCCACATTGCTTGCCTAACTTAGGAGAAGCCATGCTAAATAGTTTCATAGTCAGCTATCAGTGACCCAAAGTAGCAACGAGCACGTTAACATAGTCGGCCCATTGCTACTCAGGGCGCCCACAGTAGCAACGACCCACTGATGTCAGATGATCCGTCGTCGCAGTTGTGGGCGCTAGTAGAAACTGCGCGTGTGAAACGCATCCATCGCTACTGGAACACCATAGTAACGACGGACTGTTTACCTGTTGCTACAAAGAGTAACGAATCCTTGACCTTGCTGTGAATTTTAAAGCAAAATGTCATCTATAACACAGTTCTTACCTTGAATCCTTGACATTGGTAACTGTGAATTTTAAAGCAAAATGTCATCTAGAACGCCAATGTACATGTACTTGGTATAAAGACTTCAGATTAACGGATAATAATTAACCAGGCAATACAAGTGCATTTTGCAAAACCAAAGTGCAGCAGCAGCACATGTCCCAAAAAGAATGATCAAGAGCAGCTGGTAAATGGAAAACAAGGACAACATTGACAGCGACTATTCTGAACTATAGATGATACGGTATTGAAACTTTCGTAGTTATATTTTCTTAGCTGTATTTATTTGTTTGTTTTAAAGATGGAGTACAAACTTCCTGGTACTCATGGTAATAACTCATCTTCTGTACTGACTTGAAATGCGGCAACCTATTCTGCTGCACGATTTTTTCACACATTTGCATCTCCTAAGGTCTTGTTCGGTTAATCCCCTCCCCGAACGATGGGATTGAAGGAGGATAGGAGGGGATTAAATCCCTTAAAAACCAGTTCTTAATTTTATTTCCCATCCAATCCTCTTCAACCCCACTCGAAACTGAACAAGGTCTATAAAAGGCTGATGAGTTTGTAGTAGAGAACGGTTCAACGAGAGAGCGTTCTGTGTTCTATCTTTGGGTTGGGTTGAGTTGGGTTGGTTCGGATATTGCACGGCATCGGGGTATGAAAAACGCTAGCGTGCAGCTCATGCGTCGCGCGTCGAGATGAAGGTGCTTCATTTCCACTGTTTGAAGTTCTTGTTTCCTCCTTGAGCAATGTAGAAGACATGAGTTGACTAGCGAGGAATCTAAGACAACTTGTGTGCTCCTGGAGAAACTTTTTGGCGTCCATTTATGTTTGTAAGGTCAATCTGCTGGACTCGCTCCATCCTACTTGAACTGAGTCATTGGCTAACTACCAGAGCAGAATATTTTGAATTCAAGGGCAGAACTCCGGTCCCAATTTGCATTGCAAAAAGATCATCAGAGTTCACAGTCTTACAGGTTTCCACGTACAAGATCTTAAGAACATCACCCCACTACCCACACACACAGGTACTTCATCATGGAGGATCAAAATGAACCAGCCGCGCTTCCAGTTGCCCACCATCAGGCAACGCAGTACCCAGACTCATCAGTCTCCATAAAATTTGCTCCGGGGCAGCTACCAGCATCTCCAGGGAGGACAGTGCAGCATCGAACCCATCCAGTTGCTTCAGCGGCACCACTATTATCTAGGAACACAACATCGCCAGTACCTTCCACCACAGCATTTTCCTATTGTCCCAGGCAACATCCTGGAAGCAAAAAGAATTCCTCAATTTCCAGATCCCCCAACACACTGTTGAAGTGATCATACTAGTAATGCCATATTTCTTATTGCACAGCCAGAGTTTTGCGACTCAATCGCATCCTACGTTAACCCCAGTGGCTTTACTCACTATTTCCCAAGCAGACCTAGCTACTACATAGTCAAACAATAGATGATTGACTGACTCTTTTGCATTACAAAACAGACAATAGTTATCCTCAACATGCCTTCTTTTCTCTAAGTTATCCCGAGTCAGGATTTTATTCTTGGACACAAGCCATAAAAAAAATCTGAACCCTAGGTGGGATAATCAACTTCCAAACAGGTGTATACACAGGTATTATACCCCTAAAATTGATTACCCTGTACAAAGAATGAGAGGAGTATAAGCCTGATGATTGTAGCTGCCACGCCAGGGCATCATCATCCGCAGAAAATTCTATAGTGGAAGCTATAGAGACAACTTCCTCCCACATCTGATACACTCTTCTATCTACACATCTTTTAAATGAACATTTCAGGTACACCCCATCCCACAACTCTGGTATGCTCTTGTTGTACTCATTAACTATGCAATACACCTCCCAAAATTGGATGGCAAGACTCGAGTTGTCAATCCAAGTACCTTCCCAAAACCTTATATTGGCTCCATTACCCAGCTTCCATCTGAAACCCATCTTAGCTGTCTTTGCAGCCCGGAGAACCCCCTTCTAGAAATTAGATACCCCCATGTCCCCACATGTAAAGATGTTGGGACTGCTATTGTCATACTTATGATCAACAACCTACCTCAACAATTTGTCCTTGTCTAAACTATATCTCCTGACCCAGGAGCTTAATAGGCACATGTTTAATTCTCTAAGATTAGGGACTCCCAAGCCCCCAAATTCCTTTTCCATGGTGACATACTGCCAACTAGCCAGATGGTACTTGTGGCAACCATTGTCATCATTCCATAGACAGTTAGCCATATGCGATTCTACGAGTTTAATGACCCATTTAGGAAATTTTAAGACAGAGAGAAGATAGATGGGGATACTAGCCAAGTAAGACTTAATTAACTCCGGTCTACTACTATAAGCCAGCAGTCTACCCCTCCACCCGGCCATCCTCTTGACCAGCTTATTTAAGATCAGCTGCAATTCTTCTTTTCTAAGTCTATCAAAATGCAAAGGCACCCCTAAATACTTCATAGGAAGCTGACCAATGGGGCAGCTAAGAATGTGAGCAATCTCATGAGTTATGGACTCATCTACATTAAAAGGAATACACTCACTTTTATGAAAATTAATTCTCATCTCTGAGACCCTCTCAAACAGCTTTAGAACACCTTTCAAGTTCCTAAGGCACCTATCTTCAGTGGAAGAAAATAACAGGGTATTATCTGCATATTGTAGAGACACCACACCTCTAGGTCTAAGCCCATCCAAAAGCCCTGAAATCAAGCCCTTCCTAGCAGTTTTTTTTCCAACATTTCGGATAATACATGCCCCACAAAATTGAAAAGGAGGGGGGACAAGGGATCCTCGTGTCTTAACCCATTCCCAGTTTTATAAGTGTTACTTTCCACACCATTCACCAAAACACTAACTGAGCCCCCTCTAACTAGGCAATTGATCCAAGATAAGAATTTTCTCCCAAAACCTCTCAACTTCAAAATTTCCATTAAGAAGTCCAGATTAACCTTATGATAGGTCTTCTCATAGTCCAATTTAATAACCACCCCGGGATCCTTGGATTTTTGAAGGCTATGAACTACTTCGTGTGCCACCACCACACTTTCCAAAATGTACCTCCCCCTAATAAAGACACTTTCCTCCATGGATATCAACCTTTGACAAACTAAATCAAGCCTACATGTCAACAATTTACTTAAAATCTTAAAGCTACAATTGAGTAAACAGATATGCCTATAGTTTTTTTATTTCTGTTGCCTCCTCTATCTTAGGTATTAATGTTAACATAGCAAAGTTTAATCTAAATAGCTCCAGACCCCCAACATGAAAGTCTCTCACCATTCTAAAGATATCCTCTTTTACAATTTCCCAATACTTTTGAAGAAAAATAAATGACAAGCCATCACGACCTGGTGACCCCTCAGCATGACTACTAAACACATCATCCTTAATTTATTTCTCACTAAAAGGAGATTCTAAGCTATCAACCTCCTCCTTGGTAATTATGTCCTTCACTATCCCAGAAATTATCATCTAGACAAAAGGACCCTTTGTCCTCATACTTAAACAACTCCTTATAAAAACTAACAACCACTTTAAGTATATCCTCAGTATCCTGGAACATCTCCCTGGTCCTTTGATTTGTTATATCCTCTTCTTCCTATGCCTGTGGTTTGCTACAACATGAAATAGGCTGTATTTCTGTCCCCCTCAAGAATTATCCTATCCCTGAACCTTTGTCTAATTTTGATCTCCTCTAAGGCCCACATTTTCTCCAGCTCCTTAATTAAGACCCTCATCCTGCACTTCTCCCCTTCCTCTAAGACTCTGTTCTCAGCCTCTAAGTCTAGGAAATTGTATTCAACAACTAAGCCCTGCTTTTGTCTATTGGTGTCACCCACCACATTAGCTGACCACCCCTTAGCTAATCTCCTGAATCTCCTAACCTTATTCTACCAAACAGAAACCGGGTTTCCCCCTATCCCCTCATAATTCCAAGCTTTAGAGACTACTTCCTTAAAATCCCTTTTCTCACTCCACCATTTCTCAAATCTAAATCTCTTTTTTCCCAGCTCCACCCCCTCTCCAGAGCTCACCAAGATGGGAGTATGGTCACTAATATCCTTGCCAAGACACACTGTCTTGATCAAAGGAAAATTGGCCTCGAAGGAGGTTGAAACAAAGACCCTATCCAATTTGGCAAGCACCAGGTTGCCCTGGTTATTTGACCAAGTGTACTTTCTATTGGCTGGATTCAGCTCAATGAGCCTCCATTTATTAACCTAGTCATTAAATAAATCAATAAACTTATGGTTAATTCTACCATTATTCTTATCAGACGCAAACCTACTCAAGTTAAAATCCCCACCTATCAAGGTGGGGCCCTGCCAGCCAAAAAACACCTTATGAAGCTTATCAACAAAAGCTACATTCTTATCATCATAAGGGGATCCATAGACAGAGACTACTTTCCATGTAAAACCATCCTTACTATTCTAAATTACACAGCTCACTGAAAATTCTTCTATCTCCACATTACTAATAGCACCAAAATCCTCACTAACTCTTACTAGGATACCACCAGCAGTTCTCTTAGCTGGGAGGTAATGCCACCTAAAACTTCTAGAAGAAGACATACTATCTAGGAACCCAAGGGAGAACACTTCCTTCTTGGTTTCCATCACCCCAACAAAATCTAACTGATTACACCTAATAACCTGACTAAGGCTTAATTTCCTACCTGGATGGTTCAAACCTCTAACATTCCAAAAGACCCCCTTCAATTAACACACTTATTTTTGTTTCTCTTCTTATTTACTACTTTGGTCCACTGACCAAGAGCCACACTAGCATCCTCTAGTTGAGACTGACTAACTTGTTCTGTAGGGGTATGTGGAGACATCTCCCCCTTGGTCTGTACCCCTATCTACCTCAACTTCTACTCTATCTTGAGCTTTACAAGAGGCACAGTTGCCTTGGAAAACTAACTTCCTATCAACCTCACACCCCATGTATCATCTCAACCGACACTTTACTAGAGTTATGATCTACACCTAAACCAATGCCTACTTCAGAAACCAAATGAAATATCTCAGTACAAGACAATGGATCAAAGGAATTGGAAGATTTTGATATACCTTTCAGCACCTCCATGTTAGATCTCTTTTTCCTGTCCTGAGCAATTTCTAAGACAGACCTACCATCATTTGGTCTCCTGCTGGGTCTCTTTTCAACCAATACTGGCCCCCATTTCTTCTTACCCCTCCACTGCTTGCCATGTGCTTGTTTGTTCACTCCATCATCATTTTTATCCTCCAGCACTCCAAGTTTAGGAATCTCATAAGTTCTCAGGCAGACCTTCTGGGTTTTTTTAACTCCTCAAGCCTCTTGCACCAATCCTCAGGTAGTGTAACCAGCTCATCTTCCACCATGTTATCCATCTCATCATCCGAGTCTTGCTCAACCAACTCCATCTCTCTCAACAGCCTAGTACAAGAGTAATGGCCTAAGTTAGACCTGCATAGGCTCTCATTTTCCTCTCTGTTCTGGAAAAGGCTTGCCCATGTGACCACTTTTTTACTACCCCCTAACTAATTAGAAGGTGCTCCGTCCTGTGCAGACCCAGGCCCTCTCCCAGAATTCTATTCAGGTGTTTTCTTCTCGGGTTGGTCAAACTCCTGGTCAAATTCATCTTCCCCTATATCCTCATCAAACCCATAGTCATTGTTATCATTATCTCCATCATCAGGGTCAACATTGCTTCCTACATCCTCAGCCACACCTTCCACTTTGAACTGGATCAGATATAGATTTTTCTGAATTTCATACAACCTCTTCTTAGGGATCTTGGAGGCATCCTTGCAGACCACTTTCACTCTTATCAGGCCAAAGAAGCTTGAGAACAAGGCACTCCAGTCCACTTTCACCATCCTGCCCAGAGAAGATGTGATTTGCCTAAAGGTATTCCAATTACTCCACTTGGGAGGGATCCCACTAATCTGCACCCAAGATTCTTCCAAAACATCATAGGGTTCAATGTCCCCTATCCAGGCTTTCAAAGAGACCAGTACCTCCTCTTTTTTCATCCTGAAATATGTGAGGCTGCCACTTCCAGTTATCATAAAAGAGCATCTTCAGGTTATCTATTATCTCAGCCTCATCCATCTCCCCTTCCTCAATTGTCAGGATTGCACAATTATCCAAAAATCTCAAGTACCCATTCCTCTGGACTTCCCCAGCCACATCCACATGGAAAAAACCTAATCCCTGCGATGCACTCCCTAGATACTAAGCTGTCACCTCAGGTTCTGCCATTCTGGACATTCTCTCCCGACATGTGTTGTAGTCTGATAGATAAAACACATCTTCAGCTCCTTGCAATATGTGCTATAATGCCCCCAGCCTACACAATTGAAGCATGTAACATTCACTTGCTTATGCATCTCTCTGCCCAACCTCTCCTCTGTCTGAACCTGCCCCTGATTCTGAACCTGGTTCTGAGCCTGACCTTGGTTCTGGTTCTCCTGAGGATCCACAACCCTAGCAGCAACATCACCTTGCCTCTGTCTTTGGTTGCCTCCCCTCGGCCTTGCCCCCTGCCGATTCCCCCTCTGTCTGTCTTCAAATGGCGGCGGGTGCTGCATCTGATGCAGTGGAGGAGGGCCACCAAACATGTGCCCTGGATACATCGGCGGGGTTGCAAAGAAGCCGAATGGAGGTTGGTATTGAGGAGGGGGAAAAGGCTCATGGGGAAACCCTGATTCCACCACCCTGACCCCCACCCCAGTAATCATCATCGAACCTTCCACCCCGGCCACGACCCCAACCCCGACCTTCCCTCGCAGCCATGCCTTCCTTCAAGACCTGTGCAAAAGAGCGCTTCTGTCCCTTACCCTAGAAATCCCAACTGGCAAAATTATGCATCAGATCTGACCTGAGCACATCTATCTCCTTCACCGGAAAGCAGTCCTTCGGCTCCAATCTTCCTGACTCCCAAATATCTCTACGAACCCAGAACAAATTGGGGAGGCAACGACTAACCCTAGCTTCCTTTTGTTGCGGTACCGCCCACAGTTGCCTGAAGAAGGACTCAACCGCACAGTCTTCTTTTGCCAGGCAGGCCTGTGCACCCCCTGATCGAATTGACCACCTCACAGCTGGAGCTTGCTACCACACGATTTTGCCATCTATCTTCGATCCATGGCAGCCGCGTGGTAGGATGGTGTCCGCAACTCAAATTGGAATCGACATCGTTGCCGCCTCCCATCTGTGCTACCCTTGAGAGCACCATCATTGAATGCTTTCACGTGATGCAGAGCTTCATCTCCATGGACTGGACTCAACCTGCAATCATTCAGACGTTGAGACCCATCAGTGCCTTACCTCTTTTTGTGAAAGCCCCTGCCAATCCTCCTACCTCCGACGGACTCCAGAACGCAATCTGCACCCAACAAAAGGTGGGGAGAAACCACACCTAATGAACTCTGCTTCCCTCCACTCTGGACTTGCTGAACGGATCATTCACCCGCCAACTGCGGGACCATAGCCGAAAATCGTAGAGTTAACTGCACCGAGGGCGGGGGAGTTGATGGTGATGGTGGGGATGGCGTCAGGGGCAGAGAAGGAGCGGCAGTTGGGGGGGGGATTTAGGCGGCAGTGGCGACGGTGGCGGAGGTGCGGGTGCGGCG
>VSTD030002297.1:0-11980 GCA_008808055.3 Sporobolus alterniflorus
GTTTATCTTGGACAAGTGCTGTGATCTTAAGAAAATGATTCATAAAAAGGTTGTGATCTTCAGGAATACTTCATATACCCAGGACATGATCTTTCCTTGTAGTCTAATCATGTCTATTGACATATGGTGTGTTACCTTACATGAAGTCTTTCATGTTTAAGCAGGCAGATTGGTGTTGACTTTACTTCCCTTAAGGTACACTGAGCTAAGGTGCACTGAATGACTGTCTAGGTCTTGCCCGTTCCTAACTTCCTACTGTTGGAAGTGTGAAGGTCAATACACAATCATCCTTTACTGATGGACCACTCTGAAAATATAAGCAATCGTGATCACACAATTGACATATCAAGGAATGGTGCTACCTCCCTATCTACATCTCACGAGAACAATGGTGACTCGGATGAGTCGCACTCGCACCACAACAGAATTTTGTCAAATGAAGTTCCCCTTGTCCCTAAAAGTTCTTCTGGTACAGCTGTATATAACTCTGGAAATGCATCAGCATCTGATGCAAGAAGAGATCAAGGTCATCACCAGCAGAATCCTTTGAATTCTGTCCTCTGTATCTCAGTTGATCTTATCGTAAATGTCAGCCAGATTATAGCAGCTGTTTCTGTTCTATCAGTATCAAGGAATGAACATCCGCATGCTCCGTTATTTGAGTGGCTTCTTGCCTATACAATTGGTTGTGTTGCTACTCTTCCACATCTTTATTGGCGCTATCTCCATCGGAATCGCCATAACACAGAGCAGGAACCAACAAACCAGGATTCCTCTGAAAGGATCATATCTGATCCTAATCCTAACTCAGCTCCATCGTTTCATGCCTCAGAATTTATGGACAGCGTCAACAGTACTGGAATGTCAGGAAGTAATCCACCAATTGCAAGTCTGAGGTAATAGCTGCTTCCATTGAAATTAATCCATGCACACGTACCTTCATCATGTATCTCCATTGTGTTGCATCACTATGTTTAGTTTGAACAGCTTAAGCGATTGTATAGCGGACACTGTTTTTTTTTTGCATTATTCAAGATTCTTACTAACTTGGAGATATTTTACAACGGATTACTTCTTTTCTTAGATATAATGGAAAAGCGTTTTATAATTGATCACTTATGTGAAAGAAACGTTTTTTCAAAAATCACGTGGTGTCACCTTTCCAATAATCAGAAAAAATGTTTGGGCTTCCAGTCCATGCAAATACTCAGGATACTTTCTAGGACACTGAAGTTGAGAGTTGGGATGCATCCCCTATCAAAATGATGAGATGTTTGCGATTCATTATGATGTAAGAATGCCTTTATCTTTTGCAGGGTTTATGCATGGGTCGCCTGCTTTAAATTAGCGTTGGATTGTTTCTTTGCCGTGTGGTTTGTTATGGGTAACGTGTGGATTTTTGGTAGCTGTTCTTCTGCCCATGATGCTCCTAACTTGTACTGGTACGTGCTTCTTGGTAAACAACATTCCACAATACCTGCCTCACAAGTGTGACTTAAATGTAAAAGAAATATTTTGTTTCTAATCATTTTCACTTTTCAGGATATGTATAGTGTTCCTTGCGTTCGGCTTCATTGGCTACTTGATGCCTTTCGTTTTGTGCACAATGATCTGCTGCTGTCTGCCATGCATAATCTCCGTTCTGGGCTTCCATGAGGACATGGACATGAACCGCGGTGCCGCCGCAGAAGCGATCAATGCATTGGTGGCATACAAGTTCCAATCAATGAAGATCTGTGACGGGGATGTGGTACAAGATGGAGGTGGAGTCTTGGCTGCTGGTACTGAAAAGGAGCGAACCATTTCTGCAGAAGATGCTGTAAGTTTCTTTCTCATAACATATTTGTGCTGCGCATTACAAATTTTTATAGCAGACATTTATTTTCTCTTGGATCTGTAGATTTGCTGCATCTGCTTGTCAAAGTTCTCAAATGGGGAAGATATAAGAGAACTCCCCTGCGCGCACATCTTCCACATGGAGTGCGTGGATAAATGGCTGCAGATAAACGCGCTGTGTCCTCTCTGCAAGGTTGAGATAGGTGGTTCGGCAAGTGTCCCGAAAACTGACTCTCAGAACCCTGACGGTGACAGCAGAGTAGAAGACGACGTTGAGTCACAACGGTAGCTGCTGTGCTAGCACATTCTAGCCTCTGAGAATGAATGTGCCCATGATGCAGCTTGAAATGAGTTACTTCAAGTAGGATATTAGGAACAAAACTCTGTTGTATGATCTGAGTACCAAGAGATCCCCTCTTTTTTTCTGATTGGAACTTGTAATGGCAAAAGCTGTCCCTGAGAATGTGCATATCTTCTAAAAGACACCTATATCCTTGTACAGAAAATGACCACAAGTCGTTTTGTGCTCGTCAGCTGCCAAACCGTGTTGAATATGGTTGTTGCTCCTTGTTTCCCCAAGTAGAGGATAACTAAATATGTTTTTGGTCCACTGCTTTTCCTTGTTTCTCTCTAACTTTGCAGTTCGCAGGCAGGCAGTGCAGAGTGCAGACGGGAGAAGGTGAAGCCAACGGCTCTTGCATTCTTGGTCCGTGCTAAACGAGAGTGAGCTCAACACGGTTCCTGCCTAAACTTTTCTTTTATTTATGAATAGGTCCTTTTCTAGGCTTGTTAGCCGGTTAGCCCTTGCCGCCCAACCGGGCGGCTATGCCGAAGTCATCCATTAAAAAGGCGGCATGATGCTATTTTGGTAAAAAACTAAGTCGGATACACCATTTGGAAATAAAATTTGCAGGAGTGTTATTATTGAAGAAAAAAAAATGTCCAAGTGGCATGTGCTCTGCCCAATATGCCACAGGGAGGCCCCCAGTGTTTTCTTTCCCTGAAGCTTTGGTAGTCCGCAGGCAGGCAACACAACAGAGCCTGACCTCTTATTCCCATTTTAACTACCATTATTTTCTTTTTCTTTATATCATTACAACATTCTAACTTTATTACCCAAAAATAATATAGTTAATATATTTTACAAATCACAATTTATAAAAACAAACAATTCATTTATTTTTTCCCTTTTCCTTTCCTTTCCTTTTTTCTTTTTCCTTTCCTTTATTTTCTTCCCCTCCACAGCTATCCACTCCTTCTCTCCATTCTTTCCTTTGCTCACGTCTTCTCTCTCCTCTTCTACTCCACATGCCTTCAGGCGGCAACCGGTGGCTTGGGCGTGGGGCAGCCCTGGCATGGCGAGGGGCGGGGCAGCTCCGGCGCGGCAATAGGCGGCCGATGCAGCATGAAGGCATGCGGCGCGCGACGGCTCTGATGCGAAGATGTGTGGCGGCTCCGGCACAGGAGCGGGTGGTGAGGCGGCAGCACTCGACGTCCCGTTCTGAGATAGCGTATAGCTCTGCGGCAATTTTTTTGACTGCCTACGCCAAATGTGGCGTCCCAGATGCTATGGCGTATATCATTGCGGACAACCTTAGGGGGTGGAAAATGCAGATAGGGTTATTGCCTGGTGATCTGGCGTCTTGGCCAGTGATCAGCCTCCGACGCCGCTGATCTCCCCTTCTCTCCTCCACTCCTCTCCCTCCCCACCCTGGGGTAGGGAAGGGTACCCATCTCATCCTCTCAGGTACAAGATTTCTGCATCCTTCCCCTCCTCACATGGATCTTCCGGGTCTCAATTTCCAGCCGGGAATTGGGGTTCAAGCTTCGATTAGAGCAAGGTGTGAGGAGCCCGTGAATTGTTTCCCCATACATGGTCTCAAGGAGTTCCTGCTGGTTGTGTCAGTGGGTCATTGCAAGTACCGTGTGTCTGAGACTTCAATTGGTTTTATTTTTCAAGCTACTCTGGGTGGTTCTGCGGTTAATTCTAGGGTTAGCCTAACACGTGACCCATCGTCTAGCTCTGGCTTCATCTAGCTTCCGGTTGCCTAGGCACCGATCTTCCTCCTCCACCAATCTTCTTCCTCCTCCGGCACCCCGCCCTCCAGCCTTGCCCACCTCCCCGCCAGTCACCCATGGTTGAGGCGCCCCCCCGCCGCCTCGCCACCCCGCCAAGCCACATCCCACCGTCGGTCCACCACGACTCCCCCCCGGGAGCTTCTATGGCTGGAGAACCACCGCACCGCACCGCCCCGACAACCCGAACCCCTAACCCTCGATCACCAGGTGTCGCGGCCACCGTCAGCATTAATCCACCACCTGCCACTACCCGCACCACCCCCAGCCTCCGCCACCACCTTCTCTCTACCACGAAACCTCGAGTCCGATTCCGAATCCAACTACCCGCCGCTGCAATCCGAGAAAAATGGGGCCGCACACTCCCATCACTGTGCGATGGGGCACGTGGTAGAGTTTCCTTTGATTTTAGGCCGCAAAGGATTTCTAATCGGGTGTTTGGTTTTGTGGTTGCATCTAGAAAAGGGGGATTTCATATATACAATCTTCGATCCTTTTCGTGTGATCAGTATAAGATCTTCTTCAATCTCTAGAATAATGGTGGTGCTCACTAGGCTATGGAATCAAGAAAGTATATGCAGGAAGAAGAGGAACAATGGACTCTAGTGCAAAATAAGCGTGATAGAAAGAAGAGATCATATGCAGAAGTGCTCAGATCTCCGCGATTTCTGACTAGTGCAAATCGAGTTCCTGTGAATAATCAGAAGTTCTCACACTCAAGAGATTCCAGGCCTAAGTATTCTGTGTTTGATAGAATTACTTGGCCGCATCAAGCTAAGAAGGTACTCCCTCTATCTCCAAATATTTGTCGTCCTTTAGTTCATTTTTGTACTAAAGAACGACAAATATTTGGGGATGGAGGGAGTACAATTCAATCCTGCTCATTGTTTTCAGAAGAATTTCAATGTGCATCATTCTCAGGCGAAGAATAGGGATCCAGGGTGCCATCAGTGGGAGATTCAAACTCAAAATCAAAGTAGGCATGCCAAGGTTAAAGAGCCCACAAAAGTGGATTCCAGTGCAGACTTTCAACCCTATAAGGCTTGTGCATCTTCTAGCTTGCCAAAAACAGTTTGTAAAAGCTGGGCCATATGCTCAAAGTGCAAGTATAAGGGGCACTCTGCAGCCCATTGTAAGGCTCAATGAAAACAAATCATCTCTTCTGCTAAAAAGGATGTGAATTGGGCCCCTGACGCAAATCATGCAGCTATAGAGGCATCCAGCAGTCAGTGGGCGCCTTCCTTGGGGAATGATTTCCTTCCAAAGCAAACTCAAGAGCATGTGCATCTTCTAGCTTGCCAAAAACAGTTTGTAAAAGCTGGGCCATATGCTCAAAGTGCAAGTATAAGGGGCACTCTGCAGCCCATTGTAAGGCTCAATGAAAACAAATCATCTCTTCTGCTAAAAAGGATGTGAATTGGGCCCCTGACGCAAATCATGCAGCTATAGAGGCATCCAGCAGTCAGTGGGCGCCTTCCTTGGGGAATGATTTCCTTCCAAAGCAAACTCAAGAGCCGGTCCCTCCGCCTCCTATTCCAAGTAAGGAGCTAATCCTTGCTTCCCCAACAAACCCTCCTCCCTCACCGCAAAACCCTTCATCTTCAGGAGAGCCATTGCCAACAATCACAGCTACAATGGCCAACCAGAGGGCTAATCCTTGACTGGCCAAACAGAGACCTGATGGTTGGTGTGGTGATGAGGCATATGCCTCCAACCCACGAGGAGTTCACCATTGTAAGTATTCACCGACTGCCAGAGAATGTGTTACAATTTCCTGTAGTTCATGAGGTAGTACATGAGTTCCTTGAAGAGCATGTGGGCACTAGGGTGCGTGATATCCAACCTTCTCACCTGGGTCAGGCATTAGTCCAGTTCATTCATGCGCATGATAGGGATATGCTGGTCCATAACAGTCCCCACCCATATGGGGGTGTGCGCTTTTCTTTGGTTAGGCATAACCAAGCTCATAATTGGAGAGCATTTAATTTTAATAGGGAGTACTGGTTGATGTTACTTGGTTTTCCACTAGATTTTTAGAATAATGATTGTATTCAATCTGCAATTGCCTTTTTTGGACGGGTTATGCTTTGGGAGAATGACAGAAGACACCTAATTAGGTTGATGGTAAAAGCCAGGGTAACTGACCTCTCTGATATCCCCCACTTTATAATTCTCACCGAAGCAGATGGTTTCTAGAGTCACTCATGGACCATTCAATGTGAAATTCTTGAGCAACAGATTTTGCCCGACTTACCTACAGATGAAGATGTTGTTCCAAACTTGGGTGACAATGGGCAACCACTAGCATTTGACTTCTTTGGTCTATGCTAGGCAGGTGCTCCTCCTTTTAACCCACCTGGGGATGTTGCTGCTGAAAACAATGATGATCAACAAGAGAATTGGGACCCTTAGGTACATGCTGATCAACCCTTGGATGAGGTCATGGAGGAACCTATGGAGCAACAACATGTGATGGGAATTGACATTAACCTGGCACCACAAGCTGAGGATGATGAGGATGGTGATAATGTTCAAATACTGCTATCTGATTTGAATATTATAGAGGGTAATGATCAGATGTAGGTGGATCAAATGGGGAAAGTACAACTTGAAGTGAACCAAGTTCCACAGGGTGTCTTTCCTGATTTAAATGAAGTTATTAATGTTGAGCATGAGGTGGGAGAAAATTCTAGATTTTGCAGTAAGCTATGTCATTGGCTCCTCTATCCAGGAGGATCCGGTCTCTGAGGAGAGAGAGCGAGAGTCAGAGCTCTCAGGATCTTGTGCAGCCAATGATAGTTCTTGCTTTACAGGCAGCTCCAACGAACTTTCTTAATCTTGAAATTTCTCTGAATGACCTGATGTCAGAAAATGAGAACCAAACTAATGGTGAGGGCTCAGTTTCAGGACCAACAACTCAGGGGAATTTTAGCCTCAATGTAGGAATGGCTCTCATGCCTGGCTCTATTGACTATGATGTAGGTTTGCATTCTCACCTTTCAAGTAATGAGCTAGCTCTTTGGTCCTCTCACCAGATGGTATTGAGTATCAGGCTGTGGGCAAGATTTTTTGCTCCTGCAAGCAATTTAAGGGCTTCTCAGGTACCCCAATCATGGAGAAACTTTATAACAGTTTCTCTGCTCAATCCTCCAAGCTTTGAGTGTATTAAACAATTTCTGGGTACCCAAGCATGGCACATCATTGTGGATGACAAAGCAGCTGATAATTTGATAAGCTTCTCTGTGCCTAAGTCCTACCCTGCATCTTCAAAGCTTATCTGTTAGCACACAACACCATTATAGTTGGAAGACATATATGATCTTGAAGCAGATAGTGTGGTGGATGAAATCCCACCTGAAGGTCAATTAATGGAACAAACTCCTCCAAATCAGAATATAGACTCTAGGTCATCAACAAGTACCTTAGCCCTGCAAAAGAAGAGAAAACTAATCAAAGCCCTAATGGTGGTCTCAGAAGTCAGAAGAAGTGAGAGAATCAAGAAGCAAAACCTGGGTTTCAAGGCTTCCTCTTGCCCAACAAAGAGCTGCATCTACTGTAACTCAAGCCCCCCATTTCCTAAAAGTCACAACCCGCAAAAAGCTGCTATCTCCAAGAAAAGCAAACATGTCAAGGCAGTGAAGACAAAAAAGATCAATAATGAAGATAAGCCAAACAAAAAGAGCAGAAAGGAATAAAGGAACTGGATATCCAGTGTCCTCTTTTCCTATTACCTATGTTGGGGTCCTTTTATTTTGTTTAGTGTCATCTTTTGAGATGTTTTCAGTAATGACTACAATTAGTATTATGGTTTCTAGTTTGCTCAAGAACTCCTGGAGTATCTGGTTATCTTGTGATATGAGACTGATAATTTCGTGGTGCCCTATTATGAATATGGACTTTATCTCTAGTGGGCTAATGTTTATTGGGCCTCTATTGCTCTTTGACGAAAATATTGTTGCTTTGGGTTTCTAGCTGATGTGGTGGTGCTCTTCTTCCCACATCATTTTGGCTTTCATGTGGGCTATGTGCTCTAGGCTTTCCTTGTGCTGTGTTGATATTCTGAATTCTGTGGGCTCTCAAATGTGGGCATGCAATTGGGCTAGCATCACTTCTCTTCTTGGGCATATTTGCGCTCTTAGAGTTTCCAGGTAGACATTTAGAATTGTTCTGAATAGTGGCTATTCGACTTTGTTCCTACCTTCCCTCATTGTGTCCAAAATGAGTCACAATCAAAATAACAACAGACACTGGAGAGTGCTTTGCTGGAATGTGAGGGGAATAAACTCTCAAGCTAAATGGTCAGCAATTAGGAGTAAGATCAATGAAACAAATTGTGACATTGTGTGACTCCAAGAAACTAAAAAGGATTTTTTTTGACCAAGCATATATAAGGAAATTCTGTCTTGCCCAATTTGACTGTTTTGATTACATTCCTTCTCAAGGGGCGTTTGGTGGTTCAATTGTTATTTGGGAAAGCTCAAGGTTTGTGGGGTAGGTAATATCTCAAAATGAGTTTCCTATGAGCATAGAATTCACCTTAGCGTACTCAGGGGCCACTTGGACACTTATCAATGTTTATGCTCCTAGCACACCTGATGGCCGACATAACTTTCTAAACTGGCTAAATAATGTAGATATGGGTGATGACTGTGACTGACTTCTAGTGGGTGATTTCAATCTAATCCGGAGACCTAGTGATTGAAACAAACTAGGGAGCAATATTCAAGATATGATGCAGTTCAATGTTGTCCTAAGTCATCTACGATTGGAAAAACTCAGATTACATGGGAACAAATTTACCTGGACAAATAA
The DNA here is from genome assembly GCA_008808055.3 of Sporobolus alterniflorus. Lineage (NCBI taxonomy): Eukaryota > Viridiplantae > Streptophyta > Magnoliopsida > Poales > Poaceae > Sporobolus > Sporobolus alterniflorus. Next base: position 8,725 of record VSTD030002297.1, read on the forward strand.
GCAGAAATCTCCCTTATTGGAAAGGTTGGACTGGTTCTTTGCTTCAATATCCTGGATGGCTAACTACCCAAGTTCCTCGACATTTATATTATCAAGAGACATCTCTAACCATACTCCCTGCCTGATATCAATTTCAACATATATCCCAAAGTCTAAGGTCTTTCGGTTTGAAATTTTTTGGCTTCTGCATGAAGAATTCATGAGTGTTTTGCAACATGGTTGGAATGTATCAGATCTTATGCAAGACATGGCCAAGGATTTAGGGGCCAAATTTAAAAATTTAAGTAGAGTTCTCATAGCTTGGCAATCCCAATTGGCCAACCTTGCTAAATGAATTGAAAACAACAAAAAATGCTTCAATTCATGGACACTCTGGAGGAATTCAGGGATCTATCTTTGCAGGAATAGAACTTTAGGAAGATTGTGCAAGAGCACTTGAAGGCTTTACTGGACAACAAAGGATCTATTGGCAGCAAAGAGGTAGAATCAAATGGGCCACACCTTGGGTGATGAAAGCACCAAGTTTTTTCATGCTAAGTGTCAGGGTCTAGTACCGTGGGCCACCGGTTACGGCCCAAAATTCTGGATATAATCGGTTCCATCCAGTATCAAATGTCTGGCGATCCATACACCACGTACGGGATATGGCCCCATCACTCAGGGCTGAAGAGGAGGGGCCACCAACCTAAAAGGAACTAAACCCAGGAGTAATCCACACCTTCACTCATCCTCCATATGATAGACGTGGGCAGGCAGGATTTTGCCACCTGTTTGCCCGTCCCGCCTCCCTCCTCAACTTGGGGCAAGGCCTAGGCATTCGGTCAACATGCTCGGGGGTACTCGACAATGGATAGGCATTATCAGCACCAGGGGCATCGAGAAGCGGCAACCCTTAGCGCCTGGCACAATGGGACGCGGCCGCAGGAGCCCACACGCACCTGACAGCATGTACTCAAGTGCTGGAATCCGTCCCATCGACACCTGACATAGTGGCTCAACCAAGGATACACGCATAAATGCCATGATGGCTCTGACATAGGATTAGCGTCCCTGGGGCTTCACAACCCCTAGAAAGGCGCCGCCACCACCCACTGCCGCACGATGGGACAAGGCAACACCTGATAGGAAGCTCTATCCCCTCGACTGATGATTGCAGGTCCTAGGATGGTGCAGAGGGCAGGCTAGCCGATCCACATCGACCCCCATGTGGGAAGGCTTAGTAGCCAAGTAAAGCTGATGCCACGAAGCAACATCTCCAAGAACTGTCCCAGGCATCATCCACCTCAGCTTCCGGGAGCCAAGAAGAATGCTCGGGAAGCCCTGTCCAACCTCTTTGAACTGACCTCCTTAGTCAGGGGCTCCAGTGGCCATGTAACTTAATCCTTCATGTAAAAGTAACTAGTCCATAGTTATCCTAAGAATGGACTTCGCCTCCACTCAAGCTCGGGCCAAGGGAGTGATTCCCACCGCCAGCCATGAGGAGGGCCATACTGAGGCCACTGTGGCCTGCCCCCTGAAAGACTCACCCCGCCCACCCCCGATGGGGTGGACAGGATGTGCCGTCAACTGGTAGAGATCCATGCCATTGCCGCTGTGCAACTGATGGAGTGTGCCCGCTAGCATCGGTCTCCACCGATCTCTAATGGCTCACATCGGCACTAGATGGCGAGGACCGGCCATGGAGCCCTCCCTGAAAAGGACCCGCCATGGAGCCCTCTGCCGACAGATCCCACCTATCAAAGGAATATAGGCCCCATGTCTGTTCCTCCGCCAACTTCCCCTCCTGCCTTTGCAGGTCCATCTCCGGTAAGGAAAGAAGGATTCAACGCTCCAAAATCCAGTCAAAGTTGATGGAGTGCCAGCAACCGGCCACAAAAGCACGTGTCCTAGCCCAATAGTCCTACCAAACAGCCTCGGCTCGAGCGCACTCGGCGTCTTATTCCGCACACGCCCTTCCTAGAGCGCACTTAGAAGCCGCCAAACCATTCTCCCGCGCCATAAGGGTGCCTTGCCTACTATCTAGCTCCTTCTCCCAGGCAAAGAGCTGCTCCTAAAACTCGATGACCATTGTCGACGCGGCCACCGCGTCCAAAGGGGAAGGAGCCCTACACAAATCAACAAGTAGAGATCGACATCACGGCAAGGAGCAAGCACAGGCAAGCACCGACATAGAGTAAAACCCCACTTGACCGATGGTGATGCCCGACTGAAAGAGGCGTTTGTCCTTGCTCGATAGGACGGTGGCTGGCAGCCATCATGACAGGGGCTCCCACTGCTAGGACACTTGCTATGGTCTCCTCCACTAGTCATCACGGGCAAGGGAATGGGCCGATCTTTAAGATCAGTGACAAGGAAAGGTGATTTCTATCTCAACTCGTTGGAGATTGAAATAGCAAGGCGAGTGGTTCGACACCTCGCCATTTATACCACAGAGAAAACTAAAGAAGCCATTTGAAATCCATGCCTGGGATAGTGCGTGACGTGCTAGGTGCCTCATCCCTTTTGCCACCCAAGCCGCACAACACCCCACTCACTATGAGTGGGGACCGGGCCCACTTGCCAACAATGCCAATCCGCCCGGTGTGGTGGGGTAGCAAGGAAGGTGAGCCATCATGCCCACACAACTTCTTAAAGAGTGTGTGGCCTTTGTAATTTGATCCCAACAAGCCAACGACATGATGCAACTCTGCCCGTGGGCCGTAAATCAGCTAAGGAACTCCCATCCCTAGCATATTTTTTCATACTCTCCTTCATCGCTTCTAAAAGCATGCCTTTTGGTAAAAAGTGCCACGATGCAGACAAGCAAGCCTGCCTGCATCCAGGCACTTGGGGGCTACTCGGATTAGGGTAGCATCCAAAAAATTTGCACCTATTGTAACACCCCCATCATAAAAAGATGGGTTATTAACAATGACCATGTCGAAGGATTCATGACGAAGCAAGAATACACAAGTACACACATACAAACCATAAATTAAGTGCTCTAAATATAAATTATTACAATTTTGGTTCAAGTTTTGATACAATAGAGTTTTTGCAGTGGAAAGTTACACGTAGATGCGGAAGCAAAACACTCGATGATACAAGAGCAACACCTTGCCCTAAGATGCCTGTAACACCTTGCTTTTCATAAAATTTTTAAAACTTGCAAAGATAATGCATGTCACCAAATTAGCGGCAGAAAAATTCTTGAATAAATTGATAGGTTGCATTTTGTGGCATGCATATTTTTATTTCGGAGCCCTAGGTTGGTTTT
>VSTD030002298.1:0-11978 GCA_008808055.3 Sporobolus alterniflorus
TTGAAGTTAGAGATTTTGTGTACCTCAAGGTGTCACCTATGAGAGGTTTGCATCGTTTCAAGGTCCGAGGCAAGCTCGCACCGAGGTTTATTGGACCATTCAAGATTTTGGAGAAGAGAGGTGAAGTGGCTTACCAATTGGAGTTGCTGCCACAGTTGTCAGACATGCATGATGTATTCCATGTATCTCAACTGAAGAAATGTTTGCGTGTGCCTGAAGAGCAATTGCCCATGGAAGACTTGGATATTAAAGAAGATCTTTCTTGTTAAGGGTACCCCATCAAGATTTTAGAGACATCTGAAAGAGTTACACAGAACAAGAAGATCAAGATGTGTAAGGTGTAATGGAGCCATCATACTGAGGAAGAAGCTACTTGGGAAGGACAAGAAGAGTTGACGGTAGAATTTCCAAATTTCTTTTCCGATCCATCCGAATCTCAGGACGAGATTCATTTTAAGGGGGGTAGGTTTGTAACACCCTGATTTTCATAAGGAAATAAAAATTCTAGAGAATCATTCATGCATAGATAATTATGTTTGTTGCATTCAAGCTGTTGCATATTTTATTCCGTGATGAAGTGCTCCCGTGTATTGTTTTCTGTGTAGAAGTCTTCTGTAGTTTAAATTTGAATTTGAATCATAGAGGATTTGAACTTATACGAAGTAGAGGTTAAGGGTAACCCCTTAACCTAGCTCACCTGAACTGGGTCGAGGGATAAGGCTAAAACCAGCCCGAGGTGAAGTTTTTGCCTTACCCGAGCTTAACCCGGCCTAACCCTCCAGCCCAAACTAAGGAAAAAGCCTTAACCCGGTTACCCGACCCGAACTCGACCAAACCCAGTTTCCCGACCCTATCCTGGTTAAAGTTTTTGCCTTAACTGTGTTAGCCTGACTAGAAAAAATGGTTCCCCATATCGTAACCGATCCAGTTTCACCACCTTCTTGATTTCTTCTGAATCGTTGTGAGATAGAGTTCGATTCAAACTAGGAAAGTGTTAAGATTTTTGCCATCTATAATTCAGTGCAAAAAGCCCTATAAATAGTGGCTTAAATCAACTGAATTTTGACCTGCAAAACACCTAACCCTAGAACCCTAGCCACCATCGTCGCACACCATCTTCTGCCGCCGCTCGCCGCAATTGAAGCCTAGGAGATGCTAGAGGAGGTCGCAAGGAAGTCGTAGGACTACTTCTTGTCGCTGAAAAGCCCCCACCGTGAGCTCCCGTTGTCACCGAAGATCAGAACAAGCCGGCCATGGTCGCGTGCACTACTCCGGTCACCGCTGCCGCCCAAGACCCCCTTAGGTGAGTTCGCCATCCCACGCCAGCCCCATAGGGCTAGACCTCATCGAGAAAGGCTGACCGTAGCCCCCGGGCTGCCTCGCCGGAGTAGGGGCCATGGTGTCACCACTCGGTGCGTCGCGTCGCTGCCGTCACCAGTCGGAGCTACCGTGAGCCGTCCACGCCTTGATCAATGGTCGAGATTATATCAAGAGGATACCCCCTTCATGTTTTTAATCTTAGCCGTAGTTCGCTGAGCCGACGCCCACCGTTTAATGAAGTCCTGTGGACCGGAGCATCGTGGATGGACCGTGGACCTATTCCACCAATTTTTCAATAGAAAAATAATTCGGTAATTAAAGAAAATTTGCCGACACTGGAAATTTTACAAAACACCCCTGAACTTTTTTCAAATTATGTTTGTCCCCGTAATTTTACACATAGGTCCCTGTTTAACTTTTTATAATTACAATTAGGTCAGATTTAAGTGATTCTTGTGCTCACATGTTCATAGTGATGAGTAGAATATTTTGATACTGTTTGATTAGACTCTAGGTATAGTTTGGTGTACTGTTTATTTAATTATTTGCAATTGCTTGTTTTCGGTCGCTATCGTTAGGCGCCGATGACTTTGGGAATCTTCAAGAGTTCGACCTCCAAGACTTTGAGCAGCAGCCAACAGGAGAGCAAGGCAAGTGACCCTTGACCATTTTGTTCCAATATGCTTGCTCTCTCTAGTATACACTAGCCGCATGCACTAATTGGTTACTTAAGTTTTCATACTTTAGGATTGGGTTTTTATGGTTAGAAGTATTACTTAGCCCTGCAGTCATGAGTGTCGTACAAGTCTTTCCATCTTTATGATATTGAGTTTGGCTTGTGTTGAGTGTTGAGAGTGTTGGTCTTCCATCTGTCGTGATGTGAGGTGACCGTGGTTAGATTCAATGCTTTGGTTTGAGCTAGGTTTGGAATGGTGGGGAAGGTTGTGACCTTCACAGTTTGTGGTTAGTCATACTCGAATCTGCTAAGGACCGAGTCTTAGGAGTAGACACCCCAGGATAACAGGTGTCGCCACATGTCCAGTATGGAATGACTTGCTTACTAATTAGGGATGTTGTGGGAAGTGTGCCTTGCTTGGATGAGTGTGAATTTGGCATAGTTTCTCGCCTAGGATCACACAGTGCAAGAGGGGCCGTTGTACCATGACTACCCCGGGAAAGCTTAGTAATGCTATGGTACTGTGTACTAGCTTGGCAAAGCTCGACATATGACCCATAGTAAACCTTTGTAACACATGTAGTGATCTCTGGGCCATACACCAAAGGAAGTGTAAGAATGGCAAAAAGGAGGTTTCTCTATTCGCTTAGCTAGCGATGAAATCACTACTCATGGGTACAAGACGCTTACCTTTCCAAAGTGTACACCTGTCATGACAATTGTGCTTACGGTTACAAGTGGTCTGGGATCCTCTTTTGACTAGATGGTATGGTTTAGATGTGAATTGGATGATTTTGGTGTAGCCTGTGTGGAGTCATACGATTTATTGAACCCCTTTGTTGATCATACTTTGAGATTAATTCAACATAAATGGGCAGTCTTAACCTACAACTTTAACATAGTAATTTTGGTGCTAAGAATTGGAGAGTCAAGTATAGGTGCATTTTTGCTTACCATATTATTACAATTTTATCCTTGTTATTACCTTGCATTATCATTTTATCCCTACACTTGCTGAGAACCAACCATAAGTGTACTCAACCTTGTTATTTTTCCCTGCTACTCAAACTTGCTACTCGGAAGGAGAAGATGGGCTGGAATTCTTTGATGAGGAGGTCTAGGCTACGTGTTACCCTAGTTGCCATTCTTGTGGAGCTATAGTCTTCCGCTGTTCTGTTTTGTTGAAAGTCGTCACAGTCTTTAGAGATATTACTTATGTAATAATTATACTTTATTCGTGATATTTGGATATCTGTGAACACTTTTGGCCGTATGTGTGGAACCGGGTATGACAACACATCCCTTAGCAAAGCTCAACACAAACAAGAGTTGCTATGTGGATAATATTTGGCTCTAGTAGGAATGTGTATGTCGTTGAGGAACCTTCCTAAACTCATTCAACTCTGATCAATCTCACTCTCAAAATCAAGATTCAGCAGGATTAACACTAACTCAGATACCACACCTCTCAACAACCTAGACATGGTTACTTTTGAATTTTTCTCGCATGAGATTTTGTGTCTACCAAGGCATAACCACATTAATCAATTCGACTTATCAAACAGGGGTCATGCACAAGTGGTTGCAACTAATCTCAAGCAAATGAGGATGTATAACCTAACCATGCCCTGCGGGAGTTCTTTTTATTAACTCGATAAAAACCTAACTAACGTAAGCAATACTTACTAGCAGTCATGACAACGGTAGAGATACGACCAATGGGCAAGACAAGTGATGAGATAACTGGAAATGTTGGGAACGAAATGAGACAAGTGAGGACTCATACTTGGGCACCCGGAACCTCCTGCAAGCTTAAATCTTTGCAAGATTTATGCATCAGGTTAATCCCAAAGTGACCGAAGAGGTCATGCATCATGCTAGTCTGTGAGTCAATGGAGACTTGCATCTTCATTTGCATGTGTGCAAAGTCATCCATTCATCGCTCGAGTCATCCGATCCCTTCTACCGCATGCTCAGCCTGGTCAACCCCATAACTGACATACCGCTCCAAAGGAGCATACCAGTCAGGGCACCTGGTAGAGGCGGAGGTTTCAGCTCGAAGGCTAGGCTCGGGGTAACCTTGAGAGGGGTAATAACTACCACCCTCATGGTAACTTGAGTAGCCACGCCCATACCCAGTGTCCCACTGGGGCTCCTGAGGGTGAGCCTGCGATGCAGTCGTGGTCTGCTGTGCTGCCTCCATGTGAGCTCACCCATCAGTGCGAGGTGGTCCTGCAAAGTTGTAAGACTTTCACTAGAGTATAGTCAAATGCCCATGTTAGATAACCGGATCGCCTTGCGACCATACATCATAGATAAAGAATGATAGGGTTCCTCGTGCAAGATGTGTGCGTGAACAAAATGGTCAAGACTAAGAATAGGTACATCCCCCTCAATGTAGGCCAAGTTGGCCATTTCCGGACACCCAAGATTCATGGCAATCCGAGTGACCATGGAGATACACTCGATGGGTCCCGATATTTTGTGCATATTTTTAAAGTAGTTGACAATGTCGGCTACAGGGGTGTAGTTGATCCTATTTACCATAGCAAACAGACATTTAAGCTTAGGAGTAGTAACAAAATGCAATTCTGCCATGGGGTAGAGTGTGAATGGCATCCACCTATGCAAGAACCTTAGACTAGGGTTGTGAATATCACTGAACCTAAGCCTAGCAGATTTTCCAGAAATAGCATCACTAAACTCAATCTTATTAAAGTTTCTCATAGCACTTGATTCAGGGAAGTGAGATTTAGAGAAGTCTAGAAGCTCATAGAAGCAGGAGAAATTACAACCAAATGACTTTCTAAACAGATGAAATTTCACAAATGACTTCCTATATTTCTCATTATGCCTATGATGATTTTTCAGTTTCTACTAATCTGAGCTTTGCGTCCATGCCATGATTTTTCAGTTTCTATTAATTTGAGCTTTGTGTCCTTGCCAATGATGCCTATGATGATTTTTCATTATCTATTAATCTATGCTTTGTGTCCATGCCAATGATGCTATCATGATTTTTATGTTTCTATTAATCTGAGCTTTGTGTCATTTGCTTATTCGGTGGCGCCGTCGGCATACTTGTGCCATCTCCGGTGTCCATTCCAAAGAGGCGTGTGTGACCCTTCTAATCCCGATAGAGCTTCTAAACACCCTTATGAGTCTTTTTCTATGAACTAAGGCATTGGGCACTTAGTTGTGATGATTATTTTTGAAGTAACTGAGGCATTGAGTACTTAGCTATGATTCTTCTTTTTCCAGCTGTACTCAATGATGAAAGCAGGCTAAGTGAGACAAGTGTGGCGGCATGAACCATATCCTATGATATAGGATACATGTCATCATCTATGTCAGGGACCTTAGAGCATTGGAAGGTCGTTAATTCGGCAAACCGCACTGAGAGCAACCTTTTCTTTCAATTTTGGTTCTTATTTAAAAACAAATTTTGACGCACATCCGTTTGTCGATAACCAGATGGCGGATCTTGAGAATGAAGCAGCTCAATATGAGCCTCCCAACGAGGGAAGCGGGAATGCAGGAGGTTTGGCCTTGTACGAATCTCCTTCACCCCTTCATCCTCCGTGTGGTAAAAGGCAACCAGCATCAGGCATCGAGGACCGTGATTACATTCCAGAACAACTGGTATATGATCATTGGAAACTAAATGTTCTAATTTATACAATTGAAGTACTGTGAATAACTCTCTCAACTTTTTTCGTAGAATCCCCCTCCACGTCGAAGTGCCCGACAATTATTTCCTCAAGATCAAGAGGAAAGGGCTTTAGTTATGTAGGAGAAACAACCAAGTCCTAAAAAGAGAAAGCTAAGGGGGATAAGGTCCTTGAACAAAATGCAACAAGGCATTATTAGGATAACGGCGCAATACGCAGATGGGTCACCAATTGAACCAGAAGGCATTCTCTCAAAATGGTGAAATGATTGCGGTGTCGTTGCAAGGGAGAAATGCAAGATCGTCTAGTCCTGGAATGATGTTACAAAAGAAATGCAAGAAACATTATGGGGATTCATCAAAGAATATTACATTTTCCCTTCTGAGCAAGAAAAAATTAACAATAATTCTACAATGAAAACAATATCTAATGCACTTCGGAGGTTCAGACATGCTCTCAACATGTACTATGTGCAGAGGGGCCTATCACTGCTAATTCGGTTTGGGTATATCACACCAAATGAATGGGAAACATTCATACAACAACATACCACTCCATAAGCCATAGCCCTCCGCAACAAGATGTAAGAGTTGAACGCGAAGAATAAATTCAGACATAAACTAGGACCTGAAGGGTACAAGGCTGCAATGCCAAAATGGGTAAAGAAGGAGCAAGAGCTTTGTGATGTAGGGATACCAGATCCTCTTGAAGGTTACATTGTGCGCACTAGAAACTAGATCTGGGTCATTCTCGTACAGATGATAGCGGATGATTGATCACTTCAAGCTCTGAAGTTACCAGCGTGGTTGAAAAAGTCAAGACTCTCACCACTAAAGAGAAGACTAGCGAATTCAAGTCACAGCGAGAGAGAGACCAACTCAGCGCAGCCCTCGAGAATGAGGAACATCATGGTCACACACGAGCAATCTCTTCAATTGCATTGTGGAATGAAGGGTTTGTGGATGAAAGTCATTTGTATTAGAAGCGTAAAACACAAGAGATATCGCATAACGCTGAAGAGACATTTGCACAACAATTCTTTAATTTCATGAGAAAAAACCCACAATATGTTGTGCAGATACCAAGTCGAGAAATCAATTTGGATCTCGGTGGCACTATCCAACAACCCTTTGCGCCGAGCAATGCTGGCTCTTCTCCTAATAGAGACAAGGACAGGTATCATGTGGATGACATCAAGGATCCCACAGCTTGCACATTATTGTATGTCAAAGGCCGGACATCAAGGACTATCGAAATTGTTGAAGCTACTGTGATGCCCAGCCGTATACATCATGGCCGGCCCATCCCAGCAGAGTGTGCAGTGGTCGAAGTGAACATGATTAGAGAAGGTCGTGAGTTTGAGGACCTTGGCTACCCTGATCAAGATGAGGGGATTGAAAAAATGGTAGATGCTAAAGGGACTTTTATTCTTTGGCCTCGCAAAGATATTATTGTCAAAACTCGTTCGTCACTGGTTGTTTTCCATGGAGCACAGAGGCTGGGGGCACTCCTACTTCAAACATGACTAAGCCTGCTCAAATCTCTCATCCATTAGTGACTCCTCCTCTCGCTCAAAACGCTCAAGATCCAGCGAAAGAGTCACAAGTCCTAGAGCTTCAAGACAACCAGGAGCGTAGGCCGCCTTCTCCTGCTCGAGACCCAGAGCTCCAGGAGAGCATGGGGAGAAGGCCGGCTTCTCCAGTGAAAGAGTCTCAAGGCCCAGAGCTCCAAGGCAACATGGAGCATACGTCTCCTTCTTTTGCTTGAGACCAAGAGCTCCAGGGCAACAAGGAGTGTATGCCGCCTTCTCCTCCTGCACGAGTCCAAGAGCTCCAGGGCAACATGGAGCTTAGGCCGCTTTCTCCTCCAGCTCATGTCCCAGAGCACCAGGATACTAAGGGGAAAAGGCCAGGTTCTCCTCCGGCTAAAGACAAAGACATCATCTGCACGAGGTGGAAAATGTGACAATGGAAGGAGGGTGAAGCCACCACCTTCAACAACTGCTACCAAGGTCATTGTGCCACAACCCTCATCGGCAGGCGGGTATTGGCAATGCATCTGCCCAATAGAGGTTGAATACATGACATCGAGACACGAATTGCAATGCAGAACACATGATTGGATGAATACACAGTAGAATATGATAAATCTGGTGAGTAAATTGTATTGGAGATTAATTGGCAAGGGAGGCGATAGCGTGGGAGTGATGATTTTATTTCTTGTGTGGCCTACCTAGGGTTTGCTTGTCACTACATGATGGTTCACTTAGAACAACTTACCGTTGGTTGCTAAAGATGCATTTAGCAACCTACGGGTTCAGACATGTCCTCCGTGTGAAAACTAGAATTTTTTTAAAAGAAAACCAGGAGTTTCATTAACAGGTCTACAACACGTTGGGTTTAGCTCACACTCTAGCACGCGATGCCCGAGCAGCTCATGACTTGTTTCTGCTACATGTGGTCTCACCTGGTTATTTAACAGGCCATATTTTTTTAGAATAAGGGATTTATTTCAATATGCAATTGAAAGGGCCCTGGCCTCTGCCAGTGTTGTATGTGGCCAATTAATACAAAACTAGCACAAGCTAGACTCCGTCTAAACTAGTGTTCACTATCTTAAGCAAGCACAAATATGATACCAATATGTAATACAGAGTTTATCAAAAACTTAATCTATTACTAAACTACCATACATGCTTGGCCAAGATCTCCATTGTTAAAGTTTTTATCAATCAGCATTCAGTTTGGAGTACTTTTCATTTCTCTTCATTTTTGAATAACGCCAATGTCCTTACCCAATGAGTACCCCTGAAAATAACCTGCATATAAGATGAGATCAGTGCTTTGTTAAATAAAGCATCATTCTCACTTAACCACATTGCCCAGAAAATGGATCCTATTCCTACAAGTAGTTGTTTATTGTTTGAATTCATATTAAGTTCCCAAGCTCCAAATACATTCCTAATGTTGTTAGGTGGTCCTATCTCTTGAATGTTAATTGTATTATCCTCCATATAAACTTAATGAGAGCACAATCGAAAAATATTGTATCGTCTCATAATTATTACAAAAACAACATGTCTCATTGCCATGACAGTTTCTCTTAACTAAGTTACCTTTTTTAGTACTGTCTCTCTATACGGTAGCCATAGAAATATTTTAATTTCCAACGGTATCTTTATCTTCCATAGATAACTATTATATGGCACAATATTTGAATCTAGCAAAGCTTGATACATTGAACTAATAGAAAATTGGCCATCTAACTTGAGTCACCATCTAAAAACATTTGATTGTTTGCTTAATTATATATTTGCTATTCTTAAAACAATGGTGTGCCATGATTGTAAATTTTTAGCAACTAGGTTTCTTCTAAAAGAAACATTTAGCGGTCTCCGTCCATTTCGACCGTGTCCCTGATGTGTTCCGGTGGTCGGACCTGTTCCCTGAGTGGATCGACGAGGAGGAGGACGACAAGGGGCCCTCCTGCTCAGAGCTCCCCATGCCGGACCTCACCGTCATGCACGGTGATGTGGACATGGTGGTGGCTGCATGAGGTGTCGGCAGAGGAGCATAGGGTCGGCCGCGCGGTGGCATAGGGGCACAAGGCCGGTGGGGCGGTGGTGCACTAGGGCAACGGTGCGTAATGGCATCATTAGCCCTATGTTTTTTGCTTGCTAAAACTCAAATCAAAGATGTGCCTCAAGCCATGTCTCCTATTTCTTTCAAATGCGAGACACAACAAAGGAGGCGTGCACTTTGCTCGTCTCGGATTAGGCTTCGGGCACATCTCCTTGGAAGCTTTCTGACGTAGTGAGAACTCTTAGATGACTTTGTCATAGGCTTTTTCAGAGTCTAGTTTTAGGATTACATCATTCTTCTTTTTCCTAGGCAGCTCATGTGTGGTTTCATGCAACATTACTACACCCTCCATTACATTTCTGCCTGGGAAAAATGTAGTTTGTGATTGGCTGATTAGTTTTTCAGCAATTCCAGTCATCCTATTCACAGCCACTTTTGTGAAGATTTTGAAACTTACATTTAGTAGGAAAATAGGATCGAATTGTTTAATATGTGTCACTTCTTTCTGTTTAGTAGTAGCATAATGATTCCAAAATAAAGGTTAAAGAGAGGCAAATTTCCTTCATGAAAATCTTTAAATAAAGTCATTAAATCCCCTTTAAAAGTTTCCCAGAAAATTTGATAGAAATCTGTGGGAAAGTCATTGGGTCATGGAGCTTTATTATGTTTCATTTTAAAGATTGCCTCTTTCACCTCTTTCTGCGAAAACATCAATCAATTTTTCATTGTCCTCAGTTGAGATTTTTTTTATGTCAAAATTTCTATTTTCATCTAAAGAGAAATCTTCACTTTCTGAAGGACCAAACAGCCCCTTATAATATTGTGTGATATATGATTTGAGTTGGTCATCCTCACTGGTCATTTGACCACCATCCTCAAGCTGAAATATGTGTGTTTTCCTATGTTTACCAATAGCTACTAAATGAAAATATTTTGTATTGCTATCTCCTTGTAAGAGTTTATCTGATTTGGAACTTTGGTAGAATTTAATCTCCTCTTCTCGTAGCAATTGGATCAGTCATGCTTTTAAACAATGATTTAAGTCCATTTCATGTTTGTAATTTTCTTTTTTTCTTTTTTGTAAGCTCCATTCATGTTTGTTTGCCCATCCTCTAAGGTACTTCATTAGTGATCTAATTTTATTTTGCCAAATTTCTAATGGAGTGGAACCGTTCTTCTCTTTTTGGCATACTTCATGTTACCAACTTGGCATACTTCATGTTACCAACTTGAAGAAACCATCTTTAAATAACCATCCAAGTTCAAATTTGAACATATGTGAATTTCGTTGTGTTGGCAATCCATTATCTAGTAACAAAGGGGTATGGTCCAGATATTTCTAGTGAGTGTATGTACTGTGTCACTTTAGGATACTTCAGCTCCCATTTTGTACTCACTATAATTCTGTCAAGTTTCTCATAAGTAGGTGTTTGTAAATTATTAGCCCATGTATATTGTCTTTATGATAGCTCTAATTCTCTTAAATCTAAACTGTTTATAACAACATTAAATAATGAAGGACATCTATCAGTGCATCTGGTATTTTTTTCATGTGGGCTCCTGCTAATGTTAAAATCTCCACCACCATTAATGCGAGATTTTCTACACTACAAGCTTGTACAAGTTCCCATAAAAACTATCCTTTTCCTCCTCTTGAGCTGCTCCATAAACCGCTATCAAGATCCATTCAAAATTGTCAGACTTGTTCTTTATTAGTTTAAACTTCAAGTAGAAGTTACCATGAATGATATTCTGGACATTAATTGTTTCTAAACTAACTCCCATTAATAAGATACCTCCTGACCAACCCCTTGGTGCTGTGCAGCTCCAGGAAAAGTTCTTATTCACACAATAATGAGCAAGTTCTGGGGAAGTAAAATCAGTTTTCTTAGTCTCTAGTATAGCTATAAAATCTAGCTGATATTCCTTTGCCGATTCAAACAAAAAATCTGGGTTTAGCCTGGTTTCTCAGACCATTGTTGTTCCAAAAACAATTATTTCATTTTGAATGTTTGAATTGACGGCCTAATCTTTTGTTGCTTCTATTCTTTTTGTTTGAACCAGTTTTCTCTTTCTTGGGGCTGGATTAAAGTCACTCCATGTACTACCATCCTCCCCAAAGACATCATCTGCAATATCTCCTATTAGATGTTGAATTCCATGATGGTCCAAACCTATATTGCTATCTTTTTCGCTCACACTATCATTATCTGAGTTTCATAGTTCTTTATCCTTTGGCTTTGTTGTGGATGCTTCCAGTAATTTGTTGTATTCTAATTCCTTAATGTTTTCAATTCTTTTAGCTACGTCATTGCTTAAAGAAACCCCTAACGTAGTAATACTAGACATAATCCTTGAATTCAAAAAAGCTAGAAAAGATTTGTTGCTAGACATACCCAATCCATCCATATTCTTTTTAGCCTTGAGTCTTTCTGGTTGTGTACTTGAATTTTCATCAACTGAATCCTCCCTTCTTGCTACAATGTTGTTTTATGTGCTACAGAGGTTTTTAGCATTGATGTAATATATTTTTCATTACAAATTTTACTCACACTTGTAGCTACTTTAATGAATATAGATGAATTTATACATGCAAATTATAACAAATTTATGCGTAAAAAATCTAGTTGCTTTTTTTTATAGTAGCGTAACGTCTAGACTATCTAACAAACTTACTAGAATGTTAGTATGTGATAGTGCAATACTTTTATGAGTTCATGCATCATGTAA
>VSTD030002299.1:0-11978 GCA_008808055.3 Sporobolus alterniflorus
GGGGGGGGGGGGGGGGGGGGGGGGGGGGGGGGGGTTGGCTCACCGGCGGTTGCGGTGGCGCGACAACAGCGCGGGTGAGCTCTAGTGAATGAGATGCTGCGCCGCAGGTCTGGTGAGGTACACCTCTACAGGGAGCTCCTCTGGGGCCTGCAAATGAGGCAAGGCAGAGGCTGGAGTGAGCTGTCGACGACGACAGCGCGAAAGGGGAGGAAAACAGGGGAGGAGGCGACGCTTACTGGAGGAAGACGGCTAGCGGGGTGCGGTGTGGGCAAGAGGTATGGGGAGCCCTTTTATATCCGTGCTCACGGTGCCATGGAGGGACAGCTCGGCGTCGGCGTGGCAAGGCAGGAGTGCCAGTGAGCAGCATGGCGAGCAGTGGTAGTGGTAGCTGCCCGTGAAGGGCACACAGCGTCACGCTCTTGCTGCTTGTGCTTGATCGGGCGGAGGTGGCTGCACGTGGCATCGGGCGCAGCAGCGGAGGGCACCAGCGCATGCGCACACATGACAGGGCATCGGTGCAGGCAGCAACAGAGGCTTGCTGAGGCGAAGGCAGCACAGCTTGATGAGCATGCGAAGCGGCTTGGCGGGACGCTCCTGGCTTCAGGCGCTTAGCACCGAACGGCAGCGGCAGGCCTATGCTGTGCAGGTTGGCATGCAGCGATGAGCACCGGGCATCGCGGCGGTGTGGCACAGCTGATGGCCGCAGCGCCCTGCGGCGCAGGCGGCCATCGCATGATGGTGGTGCACAACGAGCTCTAACGGCAGTCTGGCAATGAGGGAGGGGTGGGGTGGGCCGAGGTGACCCGTCCAGAGGTTCTTGCTGCGGCATGGGGGCCGGAATAGGGCATGGGCATGGGGGATTGGGGATTTTCCCCCTCACGCGCGGGCCCGGCCACAGAGAGAGGTGGAGGCTGACCGGTGGGCCGCAATGGCTCACGGGGCCCACCTGGCAGTGGTGCGCAGAGAGAGAGAGAGAGAGAGAGAGAGACGGTGGAGCGGGTTCATGATACGGGTCGGGTTGGGTGGAGCGGGTCCGGCCCATTAAGAAGGAAACATATTTTGAATATAGAAAACTATTTTACATTCAATATAGAATAGAAAATAATTCAAAAGAAATAGCTATAAGTTTCAAAAAATATGAAATGTTTCCAGGAGGTAGAATGGATTATTAGGAGAAACTTTGATGTTGACAACTTTTCTTGGATCGCCATGGACATTGAATTAAAATTCAAAAACAGATCTGAGTTTTGGATTTGATTTGAATTCAAGGAAATTTGAAATTCTGAATTGATTCGAGGCTTAATTTTGAGGTTTAGAGTACAATTCAAGGGCTTAACTTCAGAGATGTTACATCCTTCCCCCCTTAAAGAAATCTCGCCCCAAGATTTAAATCTGCGAGGGGTGGTGCAAGGGACATTACATACGCATCACTGCGGAGGGAGAAACTCTGGATACTTAGAACGAAGGAATTCTTTGGTCTCCCATATAGCCTCTTGGTCAGAGTGACAACTCCATTGAACCTTGAAGAATTGAATTGTTCGATGCCTCGTGACTCAGTCCTGTTGACACAGGACCTTTACTAGATGCTCCGAATAAGACAGGTCGACATCGAGGGGCATGACGTCGTTGACAACAACATCCACGAGCGGCTTTAAGCACTTCTTCAACTGGGAGATGTGGAACACGTTATGCACACATGCCAAGGTTGGTGGTAGCTCCAAACGGTATGTCACATTCCCCAGCCTAGCTCAGATGAGAAATGGACCGTTGTAACGAGGTGCTAGCTGGCCTTTAATTCCGAAGCTCTTCACACCTCACATGGTGAGACACAAAGGTACACGTGGTCGACTGCTTCGAACTCAAGTGGCTGACGTCGCGTGTTGGCATAGCTTTCTTGTCGTGCCTTGGCCGCTTTCAAATTGGACTGGATGCGGTGAACTATCTCTTCGGTCTCAATGACAAGGTCAAGATCAAAGATTGTCCTCTCACCAGGCTCGATCTAGTTCACAGGTGTACAGCAACGACGGTCATACAAAGCTTCAAAATGCACCATTCTAAGGTTCTCCTGATAACTGTTGTTGTATGAGAACTCAGCCAATGGCAGACACTTGTCCCATTTCTCTGGATAGTTCAGTACACAAGATCAGAGCATATCCTCAAGGATCTGATTCACCCTCTCTGTCTGACCATCGGTCTACGGATGATATGTTGAGTTGTGGATCAGATGCGTCCCCAAGGAAGCATACAGCTGCTCCCAGGAGCGAGCGATGAACTGGGGACCTCGGTCAAAAATGATGGTCTTCGGCACACCATGCAGGCACAGGATGCGAAAACATACAATTCAGCGTACTTCTCAGCCCTGTAAAAGGTGTGCACCGAAATGTAATGAGCAGACTTGGTAAATCAGTCGATGATCACCCAAATGGAGTTAAACTTGCGGTCGCTGAGGGACATGCCCACAATGAAATCCATACTGATGTCTTCCCATTTTTAGGCAGGAATATACTTAGAGATTGCAGCAATCCAGCAGGCCTCAGCCTTGACCCTTCGACATGTGTCGCATTACATAACATACTGAGCAGTCTCACGCTTCATACGGGTCCACCAAAATTGTGCCGTCAAATCATGATACATCTTTGTGCTGCCAGGTGGATGGATTATTTGGAAGTGTGAGCTTCATCAAATATCTTCGTGCGCAGCTCATGGTTCTTTGGAACCCCCAAACCATCCTTGAACCAAAGAGTGCATTCCTCATCCACGTGAAAACAATTGACTTTAGGGTCACCTTCAGTCAACCTTCTCTTAATGTGTGTGACTCCCACATCGCTGCTCTGAGCTATAATGATTTCCCCTCTAAGCACCGGGGTGAGGGGTCACATTGTACTGAGCCATGTTATGAGTTATTCGAATGCTAGATTCTTCCCCAGAGATACTGATAGTAGGTAGGTAGTTGCAGTGAGCTTTTTGGCTCAAGGCATCCACAACCATATTCGCTTTGATGCGGTGATAGTGAATCTCAAGATCATAGTCCTTGATCAACTCCAACCATCTTCACTGCCACATGTTTAGATTAGACTCAGTGAAAAAGTACTCCAAGCTCTTGTGGTTGGTGAAGATATGAGCCACGTTTCCAAGAAGATAATGTTGCCAGGTACACAAGGCATGAACCACAGCGGCCAATTCAAGATCATGAGTGGGATAGTGCTCTTCATGCGAGAACAACTGATGAGAGGGGTATGCAATCACACGACCTTCTTGCATGAGGACACAACCAAGCCAAGTGCCAGATGCATCACAATAAACATCGAAGGACTTGTGATGTCCGGCTGTGCCAACATAGGAGATGTAGTCAGCAACTTCTTCAGGGATTGGAACGCTTCATCACACTCGGCATTCCAGACAAATTTCTCCTCTTTCATCAAAAGATCGGTGATGGATTTGGAAATCTTGGAGATGTTCAGAATAAATCTACAATAGTAGCCAGCCAAACCGAGAAAGCTGCGGACTTGATGTACAGTCCTTGGCGGCCTCCAATCCTGTACCTCTCGAACCTTGCCTGGATCTAGGGAATTTCTTCTGAAGATATCACGTGACCCAGGAACTGAACTTCGCTCAACCAGAACTCAAACTTGTTGAACTTCGCACAAAGCTAATGATCACGCAATCGCTGAAGCACAATACAGAGATGCTCTTCATGCTCTTTCTTACTCTTAGAAAAGGCCAAGATGTCATTAATGAAGACCATGACAAACTTGTCTAGTTCTTCCATGAAAACCCGAGTTCATCAAGTACATGAAGTGAGTGGGGGTGTTGGTTAGACCAGAAGACATCACCAGATACTCGTCCTGAGATTTAGGGGTGGGGAGAACCAATGACAAGAATCGGTACAGGATACCCTAATCGAGAAAAGAAAGATCAAGATAAGTGGAACAGAGGAATTTCTGGGGCCACGAGTAGCTTGTCCTTTAGCAAACAAACCATGAAAGCAGATATGATGCCCTGCTCACAAAGTCGAGAGGGAATCATCTTCTGATGGTGGAAGCTTAGAGGCGAGGTTGAGCTTCAGTGCATGACCAGCGATGCCATGCGCTCAATTGGCCAAAAGAAAGGCGGGTGGGTGCAGGAAAATTAGTGCCAGTAGCCAGGATGTGCCAGAACACTGCGAAACAAGAAAAAGATTGCGTCGGTTCTGCCTCGGGAATAGCAACAACTCCAGGTTCGGATGTGACTAGTTGTAGCATGAGAATCCAAGCACAAGACATTTCTTTCCGGTTGTGTACCTTGAGTAATACACCATCCATTCTGAAAGGATACTATAATCGGTTCTCTTGCCACTATAGAAAGGAGTGACACATTCCATCTTGCAAGTCCTAGCTTGAGAAGCGCTTGGGTGAACTGACACAATTCAAGGCAGGGTTATAATCAGGACAACTTGTCAACCAGTCAAAAGCAAACCTATGGTCGAGTTTTCCCGCACACGGGGTCAGACACATCTTGCGAGGAAATCATGAGAGGGCTTGCTCGTGACGACATCTCTTCAAACTAAGAGCAGTCATGCAAGGCGAAGGAAACTGGGTCCAAAAGTATGCAAGGATTCCAAGGATAAGTAAGGGCGATCTCACCAACGGAATGACTCACATGGTGAAGCCAAAAAGAGAAGTGACATGAAGGCGTGCCACGCAATGAGCCAAAGGAGCACAATTGGCAAGGGAATTCAAATGGATGAAGTATGGTATAGGCTTCAAAGGTGGCGGAACGATTAACGACCACAATATTATCAAACAAGGGATGACTTGGTAGGCTTTAGCGACAAAGAACCAACAGTTGCATGATGCTGCAAGTTGGTAAGATAGGATTGATGATTCTTGATCAAAGGAAGGCAAAATTTGTCATAAGGGATCTTCTCTTCAAGCAAGGGATGGAAATTTTAACTGCATGATGAGGTCTGAGGTAGATAAGAGTGATCCACACAGAAGGGATGTGGTCACCGACAGAGGATCATTATGCGCACTCACGTGGTCGAGCGACATCATCTGATGGAAGATGAACCTTTGGCGCCAACTGACAAGATCTCACAACTGACTTTTCAATCATGATGATAAAACAAGGATAGCCATACACTTCTGAAGAAAAATGGCAAGTGATGATGTTCAGCTCTGTCAACAAGACCTGGAAACGGTAATCCTGATACTGACATCAAATCTGACTTGACTACGAGCAGCTGTCAGAAAATACTATATCGGTGCCGTTGGGATTGAATTCAGCCGAAGACTTGAATAGAAAAGATACAGAAGACTTCATTCTCTTTCCAACGGGTATTCACGCGCCTTCATCAGATCAATGGTGCAGGAGATATGCTTTATCAAAGTTGACGTATGCTGCTGAAATTTTGTGATGAATAGATCAGAGGGAAACTGACTATTTCGAATTTTTGACCATGATTTGAAATGGAAACTCCAGAAATATTGAACACCAAACGCGTAGATATCCTTCTCAACTTTCCAAAGAATATTTGTGTGACTCATGTCAATAAACCGAGCAATGGTTATGGCCATTGGAAGACATGATGTGAAATTTTTGATGGAAAACTGGCATCAGATTGAGCTTTTGAAGACGGGAGAAGATTTGGTTTAAGAACCGAACTAAGATAACAATTTGAGGGAAACGATTCTGCTTGCGATCATTCCTGATCGGATGGCAAGCGAAAGCTAGAGTGAGGAGTGCTGGAGTTGCAAGCCTTCCTCATGATAGAGCGAGAATTGGCATGGAAGGACTGGATCGAAGATGTATGAAGGTCGGGAAGATCTTTTCTGATGATGGGTGCTCTTTTGAATTGACAGAGGGCTTGGAAATTTGATTTCTTGAGTATTTAAACTCGAGAATGGATGCAGGAAAAGATGATGATTAGAATTGGGATATCTCAGAGATATTCTCGAACACGTCCATGGTTCCACAGAATTGCACCAGCTGAAGACAAGGATCCAAAAGATTATCTTCATGATGACGATTAGAAGGATGATTAGGATCAAGACAATGATTGGAACTTGGATGGCTTAAAGATCAAGATTAGCACTTTTATCTTGTTAATTAGGTTCAATCATTCTATATGCAATGCTCATCCTATATGTCCTCACCAAATAAAAAGAGTAGCCCACTATTGTAGACTACGCACAATCAATAGCAAAAGCACGCTCAACAAATGTATTCTAGCGAATTAACAGAAGTTAGTGTACCTACAGAAGATAGATCATATCAGTCATCAACCTTCACTCATGTCCATCATGGACCAGTACCGAAGTACCACACTCAAGCCCATACTAAGCATAAACAGAAAATAAGGTATAACAATAAAAACACACTCGCAGTTCTAATAGTTCTACAAAAAATTTACCAACAGGAAAATAAGCTTCATAAACAACAAAATAATTCAAAACAATCCAAAAATCCAATCTACTACCTTTTGCCGTAGTTGCATAAATTAAACAATGTTAGCTTGCCACCTAAGAGCTAGTATAGTCCTTATGTGGGCAGAATACGTTTCTCACTGTAAAAATATTATTGGTCATTTTAAGGTTCATTAGTGTGCACTTAACTTCGACATTGCTCTGATACCAGGTTGTAACACCCCATCCGCTAAGATGAGTTGTTAACCAGGATCTTGTCAAAGGAATTCTTGCCGAAGCAAGAATACACAAGTACACATATACAAACCACAAATTAAATGCTCTTAATATAAAATATTATAATTTTGATTCAAAATTTGATTCAATAGAGTTTTGCAGTGAAAAAAGTATACGTAGATGCGGAAGTGAATCACTCGACGATACAAGGGCAACACCTTGCTCTACGGTGCCACCTTCAGAAGCGGTCAATGCCTACAGGTCTCCCAGCACGGGTCCAACCGTCGAGTCTGGACCACTCACTGGTAACCGCCCTCGGCATCACGGGAAGGGAGAGAAGAACTACACCTGCACAAATTAAATTAACAAGGCAAAGCCTGAGCAACTAAAGCGACATGCAGAAATTAAATTAACAAGGCAAAACCTGAGCAACTAATGCTTAGCAAGACTGACCCATCAATACGGCCATAAATAGCTGACTCCTAGACATGTAAGACACTAAGATTTTGATGGGACTAAGGACTCAGTGACTAGCAGTTGATCCTTAATTTCATTCATTCAGCCATTTTAATTAAGTCAGATATTGTGTTTGCGCCTATAAATTAGAACAAGCATAAACAAGCAGAACGTTGATAGAAGTCAATGCCAAAGGTAAGGTAAATATAGTAATAATCCCGATAACATAACCATAACCAACATCCTCTGATCCACCATCCTCTAATCCAAATATAATAACCATACTACGAGATGACTGCAATGGACAACCTGTCACTCATAACCAAGAGTGTCATGGTGACTCGAATTGATATACACCCTGCAGGGGAAAGAACATGACCAACACGTCATACGCTTGACACCCGGAAGCTCTCACGTATGACAACTATTCACAAGTACCTACTATGTCAAAATCGGGCCCCTGCTCCCAGGATGAAGTCTTGACCCTTGGCCTCATTCTCCCTCTAAAAGTAAAAGCACCACATAAAACAGGGAGGTGTGGTTTGACATAAAAGTTACAAAAGCTACTCGACTTATCGCCCCCCATAAAACTCGATATGCGGTCAGTACACAACTCAAGGCTTGTCATCGGGGCCAAAACAGTGCGGTCCTTAACCAACATAGGCGGGGGCTACAACCTTGGAACCTCGGAATAGCCATAACACTCTCCCCGCCCTTCCCTTTTGAGTGAACCCCTTTTCCCTAATTGCCCCGCCCGATCACATCCACAATACAAGAACGTAAATCCAACCTCTACTCATCAGATATCCATAAATCCTTCTAGCTCATGAAAAGAGGGGGAACCCTACATGTGCGAGTGGGACCTACCACTCGACTTCTACCGGTGGCTATCAACTACGCCTAGCACATCAAGTCATATGTAATGTGCATTACGTATAGGGTTCTGGGATGATGCTAATAGGTTGCATGGTAGTACCCTTCTGGATATCAATAAAAGAGAAATGACTCCATATGACGTTTATAAGTACTATATGCACCGGGGCTTACCTTGCTCCAAGGAAAAGGTTAGCATCCACGACGCTTCACGATATTGTCCCCCAAGCTACTGCAATAGTCTCCTTCTCTTGCGGAACTCCTTCTACGAAGACGGGCCTACATGCGATGACATGCGATTTTATTTAAATTAAATGATTTGATCGAAGATTCAATTTAAACTATTCAGTTCAAGTCCTACTATTGAGTTTTATATTTTTCTTGGATAAATATTGAATTTCTATGAATAACAGAATTGATTTCAAAAATTTTGGACAATAAATGAATTTGATATGAATTTTGGAAGTTTGAATCAGTTTTGAATTTGATTTCAAAAAAGAAAAATGGATTTATGTTTTTACAACCGCGCCATGGGCTGAAACTGCCTTGCGGCCCTAGCACCACACTGCAACATGGCCCACTAAGCGAGCACGCGACCCGGCTCAACAATGGTCTGTGGCTGGCTGGAGCGTAGCCCGCGAGCTCCTGGGCTGGCCCACGGGGCGCGGCCACAGCGCTGCCCATAACGCGCACGAGGGTGTGGCTCCAACGTGCGATGCGCGCTCTCGGCAGCCGGAGTGGCGAGGCCGCCGGTGAGCGGACAGCAGCCCACAGCGGACAAGGTCTTCTTGGTGAGTGCCACCGACTCAAGGCGCACACGCCGGGCAAGCTTTGGAGCTCCAACTCCAGTCAGGCGAAGGTGGCTGCAGAGAAGGGCGGCTCACCGGTTGCACTGAGGTGGTGCGACGTTAGCGGTTGGCGATGAAGTCAGGGAGCACTCCGGTGGCCTCTGCAGGACCGGGACCAGGTCAGGTGTGTGCTACGATAAAAAGGGGACGGGACAACGCTGAGGCGACAGCTTATAGAGAGGAGTATCCGATTGTGGTGGGGCGAAGGCGCAGTAGTGCTCTGGTGATGGGGTGGCGGAGGAGCAGTTCCGAAGAGCTGCGCCGAGACCATGGAGAGCTCCTAGACCTGCCCTTAGAGGAAAACAGTCGACAGGATGAGCCATCACCGGAGATGCGAAAAAGGGGAAAACAGAGGCTTTGCGGTGGCGGCTTTACCGAAGGTGGAGGCGGGGCGGCACCGGGTGGACAAGATGCAGAGAGGGAGCCCTTTATAATGGCATTTGCGTGAGGGCAACGCGGAGCTGTGTGGCTGCTAGCGCTTATGCAGCAGTGGCGCTCACGTCGGGCGCACGTGGAGGCAACGTGGGACGGTACGGCTCGGTGCGCGTGCACAGTTGGCAGGCGGGAGCACATAGTGACGACGATAGGTGCTCAGTGAAGGCTTATCGCGGCGCGGCCGGCTCGATGCGCTTGGCATGATGCGGCGCAGCGAGGAAGGCAGGTGGCAGCTACGCGCTTCAAAAGGCAGCTCTGAGCAGCGGCCATGTGGCACACGGCGCAGGCGCATGCGACCATCGAGCGGGTGGCAGTAGGGGGGGGGGTGAGCGCCACGTGACATGGTTGATAGGGAAAAGCTAGGCGAGGAGGAGTGCTCCGACCAGAAACCAGTCGGGGAGGTCTTGTCGCGGGGCACCGACCGGGATTCGCGCGGCGTGTGGAGCATACGCGCGGCAGAGATTGAGAAAGGGGGTAGGCGCTGCCAGGCATACGGTCAGGCGGAGGGGACTGGTCGGGGCAGCAAGCTCATCGCGACGTGAGTGGAGACGGGATTCACGGCGCGTTGAGCAGGGCAGCGGAGGAAGCTCGTGTGCGCTGGGCGCAGCGGCGAGATTGGGGAAGAGAGCAGTGGACTGATGCGTGGGGCGCGGGCGCTATGCGTGTTTCGAGTAAATGGGCGATGGGTTGGGTTAAGGGCCCGGCCCGATAAGAAATGAAAATAGGATTTCAGATTTCAGAATAAAATTTTCCAATAATGCAGTATAGGGAATAAATCCATGGAAATAGTTAGAGGCATCCAAAAAATATGAACTTTTGCCAGAAGGTAGAATAGGTTATTAGGAGCAACTTTGATGTTGACAACTTTGCTTGGATCGCCACGGACTTTGAATTAAAATTCAAAAACAGATCTGAGTTTCAGATTTAATTTGAATTCAAGAAAATTTGAAATTTTGAATTGATTCGAGGCTTGATTTTGAGGTTTAGAGTACAATTCAAGGGCTTCACTTCAGGGATGTTATATCCCTTCCCCCTTAAAGAAATCTCGCCCAGAGATTTAAATCAATGAGAGGTGGTGCAAGGGAGGTTACATACGCATCACTGCAGAGGGAGAAACTCTAGATGCTTAGAACGAAGGAGCTCTTCGGCCTCCCATGTAGCCTCAGGCTTAGAGTGACATCTCTATTGAACCTTGAAGAATTGAATCGTTCGATGCCTCCTGACTCGGTCCTGTTGACCCAGAATCTTTACTGGATGCTCCGGATAAGACAGGCCGGCATCGAGTGACGCAACGTCATTTACAATGACATCCACGGGCGGCTTCAAGCACTTCTTCAATTGGGAAATGTGGAACACGTTATGCACACCTGCCAAGGTTGGTGGTAGCTCCAAACGGTATGCCACATTCGCTAGCCTAGCCAAGACAAGAAATGGACCGTTGTAATGAGGTGCTAGCTGACCTTTAGTTCTGAACCTCGTCACACCTCACGTGGGCGAGACACAAAAGTACACGTGGTCGACTGCTTCGAACTCGAGCGGCTGACATCGCTTGTTGGCATAGCTTGCTTGTTGTGCCTTGGCCGCTTTCAGATTGGACTGGATGAGGTTGACTATCTCTTCAGCCTCAATGACAAGGTCAAGACTAAAGATCGTCCTCTCACCAGGCTTGATCTAGTTCACGACAAGCAAGCTCTCCTGAAAACTGTTGTTATATGAGAACTCAGCCAACGACAGATACTTGTCCCATTTATTCGGGTAGTTTAGCACACAAGCCTGGAGCATATCCTCAAGAATCTGATTCATCCTCTCTGCCTAACCATTGGTTTATGGATGATATGTTGAGCTGTGGATCAGACGCGTCCCCAAGAAAGCATGCAACCGCTCCCAGAAGCGAGCGACGAGCTAGGGCCCCCGGTCAGAAATGATGGTCTTTAGCACATCATGTAGGCACAGGATGTGAGAAACATACAATTCAGCGTACTTCTCAGCCCTGTAGAAGGTGTGCACCAGAATGTAATGAGCAGACTTGGTAAATCGGTCGATGATCACCCAAATGGAGTTGAACTTGCGGCCGATGAGAGGCAGGCCCACAATAAAATCCATACTGATGTCTTCCCGTTTCCAGGCAGGAATACTCAGATGTTGCAGCAATTTAGCATGCCTCATATGATCAGCCTTGACCCTTCAACACATGTCGCATTATGCAACATAGCGAGCAGTCTCACGCTTCAGACGAGTCCTCTAGAATTATGACATCAAATCATGATACATCTTTGTGCTACACAGGTGGGTGGATTATTTGGAAGTGTGAGCTTTATCAAATATCTTCTTGCACAACTCATGGTTCTTGGAACCCCCAAACAATCCTTGAACCAAAGAGTGTCTTCCTCATCCATGTGAAAATAGTTGACTTTAGGGTCACCTTCAATCAACCCCCTCTTAATGTGTGCAACTCCCGCATCGATGCCCTGAGCTGCAATGATTTCCCCTCTCAGCATTGGGGTGAGGGTCACATTATACTGAGCGATGATAGGAGTTATTCAAACGTTAGATTCTTCCCCGGAGAT
Source organism: Sporobolus alterniflorus (assembly GCA_008808055.3). Lineage (NCBI taxonomy): Eukaryota > Viridiplantae > Streptophyta > Magnoliopsida > Poales > Poaceae > Sporobolus > Sporobolus alterniflorus. Next base: position 11,800 of record VSTD030002299.1, read on the forward strand.
ACTGACAGCAGGTAGGTAGTTGTAGTGAACTTTTTGGCTCAAGGCATCCGCAACCATATTCGCTTTACTGGGGTGATAATGAATCTCAAGATCATAGTCCTTGATCAACTTCAACCATCTTCATTGCCACATGTTCAGATCAGACTAAGTGAAAAAGTACATCAAGCTCATGTGGTCGG
>VSTD030002300.1:0-11977 GCA_008808055.3 Sporobolus alterniflorus
AAATTCCTCGAAATGAGATGAGGTTTCTTCTCTTGAGACAAGGACAAATGCAGCAGGCCAGAGGTCAATGTCGCAAGCAGTTTACTATATGCAGTGCAAGTCAACAGAATATATAACTTGATTTGATTATCTCCTGACAGAGCCTCTGAGATCTGAGTAACTGGACAAATGTTCCCATCATATTAAAAAAATTATGTCATCAGCTAATAACCCAAAGTCAAGGTCAACCATCTTGTGCTTCACAAAGTTCAATCAATTGTAATGACCACTACGGTTCAATTTGGCATTCTGTTGTTCTAAATTTATTATACTCCCTCTAACCCAAAACTAAAATCCATTTGGACAACGAAATGGTCTTCAATACTACACACATTGACAAATTGTATATTTTTCCAAATCAAGAGTGGTATTCCTTATAACAAATTTAATAATATTAACCTCATGTTGTTAAGCTGATATATATTCACTTTATGTTGCCATCGACTCAACTGATAAGTCACTGCGGCTTGTTGATGACACCATCTTCAATTACAATTCTACTCCTACATCCGTTAAGAAAGGCGTACTAAACAAAATAACACGCAGATAGCTTGAAGGTCGATTACTTCTGAAATTGTAATTCCAGCACAAGCAGATAGCGACTATCCCAATGTGTCATGGGATGTGAACAGGAAATATGATCCTATGTGTAGACTTCTGTTGGCACGAAGCTCCTGCTCAAAACTATAGAAACTGGATTGTCCGATTTCAGAAATCGGACGGCAGTCAGGGGCGCCGCCAGGCTTTGATGAGAGGCTTCTCCTCCGGCCAAGCGACATCTACACGGTGGAGAGGCAAGAATCACGACAACCTTGAAGGTTGAGGCGGCGGCTATGAGATCTCAGTGCAAGAAAACAAAAGGAATAGAAAACTAGGGTGAAACTATGGCAAAAAGTAAATTGTATTTGTTTCGATTATTAGATACATCAATCGGTTATGACCTATGTTTATATAGGCAGTAGGATATAGCTCTTTGACTTGAATACGAGAAAAATTTTCCTAAACAAATTAAATCTCAAACCATAATCAGCCACTATCTACTCAAGAAAAAATCGGATAGTCCAGTTTTTGCGGCATGACTTTGGGCTTGGATTTCTTCTATTTTGGCTCCTTGACACTTTTTACTTATTTTTCATGCCTCAAAACACCATTGGATCTTCAAATCTTCAAGTTTAACTCATGCCTTGATCCTCCTCTGAATCTACGAAAACCGGATACCCTGATATCCTAAATCGGACAGACCAATTTTTCTAGACTTACCAAATTTGGTTATCAACAACTTCCCATGACAAATGAATTCTGAAAGGTCTGATTTGTTCTGATATTCAAGTTCCTACACAAGTACATAGTGGTACAAGTAAATGAATCATTGCATATGTTTACATTTATTTGATGAGTGAATTGCACAAAACACCACATTTTGGAGCCATAGTGTCACACTACACTAGGCTTTAGCACTATGGACATCCTGCACCAGGTTTTAGCCCAATTTTTTTTTCACTTTGCAACACTTTTTAGCATTGAACATGGTTAGTGTCATTGAGTCCACATGTTATATATATGAATCTTCCTCTTGGCACTTTCTAAGTCTTTACAACAATAATTAATTAGGTACTGATTTATTAGAATATATACATTTTGAAATTAAGGTTTGCATTTTTGGTTTAATAATTTAGAAATCACCTCATAGGTGTAGCACAATCAATAGTAAATTATTAGGAAATTTATATGCAAAAACTAGCAAGGGGTAATACTTATTATAGCTAGCTTGGGAATGATTTTTAAGTTAATAGCTAATCATTTGAATAAACCAGTCAAACTATAGCAAACTTTATTGAATTTATAACTATACTTAACCTAAACACCTAACTAGATTTTACATAATTACTTGACTAACATTTCTATCTAAAAATTTGGAATCAATGTGATGATGCATCTGTTAAGTTAGTCTAGCCTATTATAGCATGTCAGGAGGTAAAATGTGGTGCAAAGTGATACTCCATGAGCTAAAACCTGGTGTATGGTGCAAGAGTTGCTAAAACATGGGGTATTGTGACAATATGGCCTCAAAACCCAATGTTCTATGCAGTTGTCGGACATGATACAGTGTAGTCATAATATTGGCAACCGTCAAAGCGTGTGCAGTTTACAAAGGTAATGAACAAGACAGGCAAAAGAGTCCAACATGTTCATGTTTGAATCTTTATTTGCCCACTTACGAACAAGCAAACAAACACAACAGATACACGTAGAGCATTTCAGCTCACGCAATCAGCAGCAACCTAATCCATCTTGGAGGAACCAATAATTGCAACCTCGGCTTCAATGCAGCACTTTTTTTCATGAGATAACATTTTGGTGAATCCTTAAAAATTTCCAGCGAAATGAATTTACTCCATCCCCAGACACGAGCATTCTTTGCAAACTGGCAGCGTCCTACATTTTCCAAAAAAATAAAAAGAGTTAAGAATAAGGAATATATAGCCAAACCTGTAATTTTGTGGTGCTTGCCAGTGTGCTGATCTTTGATGGATAAGGTAAACTCTATCAGATTCCCTGAGTCTTTGGAGAGATCATTCATCTTTGTCATGTTCAGGAACAGGGAAAGGTGGTTCCCATCACGAGATGGATACATACTGATATACCTGCAAATTGTACCGTGTCTCACAGTAAAGGCATCATATATATGTACTGCTCTATATTCATGTGCGTTGTATATGCTTAGAGATGATAAAAAATCTGAAATTAATCAACAATATTCAGTCATTCCAGTGACTGTAAGCTGAAGATATGTTTACCATTTGTATTCGCCAACTTCAAACTCTGGAGAGTAGCTGGTGTCCTTCAGCACACAGTTCTCAATGTCCCAGGTATAAATGTTGGCCTCGTTGAAGATGCTCTTCTTCTGGACAAACAGCGTTTCTGACATCATGTTGGCTTTAGAAGTGATAATTTTGGTAAATTCAACACCAAATTCACAATTGTTGCTTATAAGAAATCCGGAGGACCGTTTCTTTAGTTTCCTCAGGGAAACCATGCATGATATTCCAGAGCCTGTGCTTGCTGTCTGGAAGCTGTGGCTAACTGCAGACAAAACATGCGAAGCGTTATTAGTTTATTTCCCTCAGAAACAACAATGTATTCTATACTTGGATATGAAAAGGTATATCATAGATTTTAGCAATATTTTACAGATTAGCAGGAGTAATTTGCTATTTTACATACCTTGATGCTCGCTGAGCTTTCCATAGGATTGGTCATATATCAACAATTTGAAAGAGGCATCTACAATAATGTTGGATTTCACTGAGCTGCTCGCCAGCTCAAGCCTAAGAGACACATTCCTTATTATCACCACTCTTCTTATCCCTTGGATTCAGTTTCAGGTAACTGCAAACAAGTCAAGAGATAGTACTAAGATCTATCCACCAACCTCTAGTTACAGGTACTGCGGTATGCATCAAAGTAAACAGTTCAAACTTCAAAAGAGCAGACAGTCTAGTAGTAACACCATTTATGGCCCATGATCTCAAACACTCTTGAGTAGGTCCATCCTTCACCCCTCCCATGAGTATGGAGAATCCATCGATGTTCCACTTGAAAGTATTCTGCTAAACCTGCTTTGCTGGTTCTGGATATGAAGGTACCACCTTGAATCATCCATGGCCCTGCCCCGGCTTCAATCGACCTAGAACAATAATTCAGAGATAGAAAAATGGTATGAAGATCACAACAACAATCAAAACCATTAAGTGTTGCCCATGGTGATTTGTCAGGGAACCTGGTCTGCTCTTGCCTTCTGGATGAAATGGTGCTCCTGTTCACTATAAGTAGAAGGACGTTAGGTGTAGGAAAATTTCTGGGGAAATGGGGTCCGGTCCTAGTGGATTGCAGAGTTTGGACAAGTCACAAATACAAAATGATGCAAGCAACGGGTTGCGTACGTTGCTGACAATTTCCTTGCAACCTGATAATAGTGCAACTGCCCTGTATGACTGAAAGTCTGAGTCAATTGAAGTTTCACTTAACTACATTTCTTATGGTGGGGATAACAACACATACGTGAACTCATCATTTGTGCCTGCCCTTCTTGTATTTTTTTAAATAATAAAAAGATTAAAAAATGGACCATCGTATGTAATACAATGAAGTATTATTTTTTAATCTGACCGTCGATTAGTAAGGGTATCTGGGTAATTTACTAGATTGTTCAGTTAATTACGAATTATGCTACCGAATGTAATTGAACACAAGATTCGTTTATTTCTCTTTCTACCGCCTCATCGTGCTCGCCTCGTGCTTGGGTTGCTGCCGCTGGTGTCTCGTCAGAGAAAAGCGACGGGACGAGGATCCTGCATGACATACTCCAGCAAGTTCACCCCAAAAGAAACGAGTAACTTGAACCCGTGATTCTTGTCCTCTGATCTGCCCTGGTTGTGGTTGTGCCCTGTTGCGTGACATAAGGGGAGAGGAGACAGTGGTGAGGCATGGAGTCTACGGAGGGTAGCGCTTTCTTGAAGAGCGTGATTAGGAGGCTGTTCATGGTATTGGAGAAGGAGTACAAGAAGCACAAGGGCCTTGTGCACGAGACCTAGTCCATCCAGCTGGATCTCCACATGATCGCTGCCGCCATGGACGACCAACTCCACACCCTGTCGTCAACCTCGTCGGACGAGGACTCGCCGATAGCACGCGTGCGGCGGCCGAGGAGGCTGTCGTCAAGGAGCTTCGGTTGGAGATCAACGGAGGACGTGGTGGCGTGCCATTCTGGAGCTTGCTGGTGACCGTCATGGCCCAGGCGCTCCCACTCGGGTACGTTTGGGTCGTCGACGAGGCAAGCAGCGCCTTCGTTGGAGTTACCATTAATCCACGTAATTTACAGATCTGGTATTTTTTTATTTTTCCATCTTATCCATGATATTTAATGATATATAATAATACTTAAATCTATACAATATTATTACTGACTCTGGATCATTGGATTCACAGAAATAAACGACTCCTATTCATTTGAGTCCAACGTAAAGAAAAAAAAACTGTCTTTCCTGTCAATGTCATCATACTATACCAGCGGCAATGTAACTAACCTTAAGAATTCCCATGTATACATCTAAGTGAACTCATCCCATTTCGGTGTCGTCACCTTAAGATTCAGCTGCTGATGCCATCCTCCCCTCAACCGGCTCCTTCCATTGTTTTTCAGAGGAAAAAAATTCTTATTGTGAATTGTTGACCCATGACAATGGCTTTGCCTCTGAATGGCAGCAGTTCCTGATAAGAAAGCCAAAGCGTAGTTAAAAGCATTGTCATTGCTAGGTTGACAAAATGAATTGGATGGTTTGTTCAGAAGAATGCTGCAAGGAGCGACGGATAGATAGGTGCAGTGGTCAATGTGCTATGGTTCGATCTAGCTCTCACCTATCATGGTCGCCGGTGGTCTGTGATACCGGACGGCGGAGGTTAGGGGTAGTTGATGGTCTTTCTACTTCCCCATGCCCCTTGGAAGGTAGAAGAGGCCTGGCGGCGGGCCCAAGTGACAAGGAGCAGGTGAGGTGGAGGTGGCAAGGACCGGCGGCTCTCCAAGGGTGGTGGGGGCACCGTCTTTCACCGGCGTTGATGGTAAGGGACCAGGGTCTAGGAAGGAACAGGCGGCGGGTTGTCTTCGAGCTGTCAGAGACTCAGTGTGGCGCACGACTACTGATTAGTTCAAACTCATCTTAAATTTTAGCTATGAAAAGTGAGGTTAATTCGAGCTTCTCTTCCTAATTGTCACCACTTGCACGTTGGCGCCATCGGAGTAACGATTGAATGAAGCAGGAAAGGCTATTGGGCAGAGCAAAGATGAGACTCAACGGCGGCCCACGAGTCAAGGGGGTACTTAAGCCTTCATCGAGCAACGGGGAAGGACAGCTGGGAAATTTTTGGCGCGCGATTCTGTTTCTCCTTCCCCTGCTTCTCCTCTTTTCCCCTTATGTTGTTGTTCATCTGTATCTAGAGATTCTTATCAAACATTGAGTGATCATAGAAGTATACACCCCAAATTTGATTGTGTGAGTTCCTTGTTGTTTGGATTCATTGAATCATGTCTATTATTACACTGGTATCAGACTAGGTTCACGATGTTCACTTGCAATTCTCTCGATCTTGATCTGTAAAATACCTAGGGTAAGGTTGTGATTACTCTCATGATCATGTAAATCTATTACCCAGGTTGGATCAGTTTGGAGGAGTGAATACCGTAGTGAATTCTTACAAACCAGGTCCTCAGGCACGCTACTTGGTCGCGCAAATGTCTGAATCGGAGAAGACGGTGCTCGATGCAGTGCACAAGCTCTCTGAGAAGATGGGCGACTACAATAAGCACCTCACGTCGTTGACTTCCGATGTCTCGAAGGTGCAATCTCAAGTAGATCTCTCGATGTAGTCCATCCAAGTTCTACAAAAGGAACAAGTGCTACTGTTGAAGCAAGTGGGTGTCATACTGGTGAAGAAACAAGTCACATTCCCCCTACTTTTCATACTGTTGAGTTGCATGTCAATGGCAGAGGGCTTGATTCTGAGCAGAGGTGGCATTGGATCCCTAAAATGGATTATCCACTGTTTGATGGTTCTGATGTTAGGGTTTGGTTCGATCAATGTGCTGCCTATTTCCATCTATACTCAATTGCTCCAGATTTTACAATCACTGCTGCTTCTTTGCACATGGTAGATACGGCCTCCCACTAGTTTTAGACATATAAACACTCACCTAGGAACCACTCTTGGGAACACTTTGTTGTAGCTGTATCTTAGGAATTTGAAGTGGATACACACATAATTAAGACAATGAAACTTATTAACTCAAGGCAGTCTGATTCTGTAGAAGAGTACAAGCAGCAGTTTGATCAGCTCACATACCACATTCATTTATATGACCAGCATATCAGTGACACCATGCTAGTTTCTCAATTTTTGTTGGGGTTAAATGATGAATTGCGCCATTCTGTTGAGATTCACCTTCCAACCTCAGTGACTCAAGCTGCTACACTAGATGTTGTTTAGGAGCATCTGAATCATAGGCCTAAACTGCATCAGAAGAAGTATGTCAGTTCCAAACCTGAATCCAAAGCTGCATTCAGTTCCACTGATTTATGGAAAGCTCAGCAATTAAAAGAGTATAGAGGGCAAACAATCTTTGCTTCAAGTGTGGAGAGAAGTATACCTCAACCCACACTTGTGCTGCCCCTGCTGCTAATCTGCACATGATGCAACAGAAAGCTGTTGATGGGGGAGAGTTTTTGTCTAAAGGTGTGTTGGAAGCCTTGGCGAATCCTTCATGCTTTCATATGAATGAGGATCATTCCTTATCCCTGCATGCTATTTTAGGAAGACCACAACATAAAGCAATCCAGTTAAGAGCTTTGGCTGGCAACCAAGCAATGATCATCTTAGTGGATTTTGGAAATTCCCATATATTTCTGAGTTCAACAGTTGTGACGTCCCATTCTTAACTAGGATCATTACGGGGTGTTATTATCGAAGTAATGACTCATAATAAATCACATACAATAAGATAACAAATGAAATGCTCTAAAAGATAAACTTTATTATAAATTTGAGTTTTAAATTCAATTACAGAGTTTTGAGCGGAATATTAAGAGTAAAAGTCATTTGTGAAAGAGAAAACACTCCGATCAAGAATGACATCTTACCCTAGAGATGTCGACCTCAGAAATAGCTCACGCCGGGAGGGAGAGACAGAGAAAACCCACTTGCAAAATAATATCAAGGCAAAGACTAAGCAACTAAATCTCAGCAAGACTGACTCATCAACATGGTCATAAACAGTCAACTCTTAAAATGTAATGCTTGATGGGATAAGCTCTATCTCTATGCCAAACACATGCTAAGAGTAGATCCTTACTTTTAAGTTTTAGCATCTAGACTATAATCATTAAGCTTTAAACTTATAAGATAAGTTAATTAAGCTTTAAATAAGGTAAACCTGAACTAAGCCATACAAAAGGTAGCAATACAAGTATTGAAGTAAGCAAAGCCATTAATACATAAATAAACATTATGCCATTAATTAGCTATGTGAAGACGACCACGAACAACCGGTTACTCATATCCGTCGCGGCGATTCAAATCGATGTACACCATGCAGGGAAAACCTAATCAACACGCCATATGTTTTCCACGATCGGTTCACGAATGACCCTCGACCATACATATCTCACGTGGTCCGCATATAGCAACCTTTCACGAGTCATCAACAGCGTTGGACGGATACTACTGCTCCCGGTTGAGTGGCCCATGGGACCCATCTCAGTTTCTCTTCCAACACAACTATTGAAGCAGTAGGCTTAAACCAATCATCTGTTGACGACAAACTACTAGTCTTACTGGACCCATATTAACAGCATGTGATTAGTATATTCAATACTTACTTGCAGGGGTCAATCCATCAATCCTTAACTGACACAGGTGGGGGTTACAACATTGAAGATGTTGGCTTACCACATCACACTCCCTGATCTTCCCAACTGAAGGTCCTCCGCTTTCCACCTAAGGGCTCCGTCCGGTCTCAAGTTAACCATCTAACAACTTTCGTACTAAACCAACGATGAACAAGCTCTAAATCTCATGAGTGGGATCCACCACTCGACTTCTACCGTAATCTATCATCTAAGCATGACATTTTTAAAGGTAAGCCGCCAAAAGGTAGGGTTAACAAGGGGAATACAAAATGTTAATCATAATGCATCTACGGTGTCACACAACTCCTATAAACTTAATGCACAACCAAAATAGAATATAAAGTAAAGGTTTAAATTAAAAGACAAGGAGCATGATTAAATACATCGGGGCTTGCCTTGATCTAAAGCTAAGTTAGTGATTACTTTGACTTGAGTTTGCTCCGTTTGAACTCCCAATTCCGGCTCCGTGTGATCTATCGCAAATGCACAACTATGAGCCGAGAGCAATATCGTGCAATGCATGAGGTATGAATGTTCAATGCAATGCAAAACAGTAGGCACTAAGCATATTAATCCATAAAAGCTAGTTTACCACTTTATTTATAAGTTTTTCTATTTATTAACTAAGCACTAGAAAATTTATAACATGAGATTTATGAATCTAAACATGCTCTGTGATTTTATGCAGGTTCTACTCAGCAAAAGGAAGTACCCTAGCAAATATTAATATTTTTATAAGCATAAAAATTTACTACAATTTATTTATTGAAGAAATAGAGATTAAATCATAACAAATATTTTGAGTAGAAAATAAATATGAACTATTTTATACAAGCTAAATAATAAGACATGATTATGTATGCAAAGTTTCAATGTATGAACATGCATGTATGTTTGTAAATAATTTCTTCAAGATTTACACTCTTGAGTTTTATATAATGCAATAATGCACAAGTAAAGATTTGGTAAAACCTAAAGAAAAGATCTACTCAAGAGGGTTCATACAAAATTTAATTTGTATTTTTTTTATTTTTATACCATTTTATATGAATTTTGGGAGTTTGATTGCATTTTTGGAAATTAAACAGATAAAGAAATTGGAAAGATGAAATCCGGCGAACCGGGCCGGATTCCAACCACAGTGTCGGCCTACAAGAGCTGACAGCCCGTGGCGCAAGGAAGGCCACGGTGGGCCGCCTTCGCTGGTCCAGCCCAGCGCGCTTCGGTTTGTCACCGCGTCCGGAGCGGCCGTGGCGGTGCGGCGGCTGGCGGCGGAATGGTGGCTCCGGTGGCACGCGATCGGCGGTGAGAGCACTGGCAGTGAGGGCGAAGTCGCCGGGCAAGGTGGTGGTGGTTGTGGCGCAAGGTAGGAGCGGGGCGACAAGAGGCGGCGGGTTTCTCACTAGCGGCGGTGGCGACGCGGCGGCAACTGGTGAGGAAGCGACTAGGTGCAGGTCCCCGTGCTTCCTGAGTTCTGGTGGATCACCCCGCAGTTCCATGTCGACGAAGGAGAAGCGGAGGCGACGACATCGATGCTGGCAATGTTGAGGTGGTGGGGACGACAGACGGTGGCACGGTAGGGGGCTCCTCTGGTCATCGACTGCGAAGGGGAAGGGGTCAATGATGTCCGCCATACCATGGAGCTTCTCAACGACGCGATAGGTGGACATTACCCTCATCGGCGACGGCGAATTGGCGGGGATGGCGGTGGTGGCACTATTCACCAGAGCGGGGAAAATGAAAATGGGTAGCACGCAGTGGGTCTTCAGGGCGGGGAGCTGCCGGTGAGGGAGAAGGTGGTGGTGCGCTTCCGTTTGAGGGCTCATCTGAGGTCGGGGCACGATGAGCCGACGAACAACTGAGCTTGAGTGGTGGGGCCAGCAAAGGCAGTGGAAACGCTCGCGTGAAGGAATGAAAAGAGAGAAGAATGGAGGCACCGTGGAGCTCATGTTTAAGGGCGAGCGGCGGGGAGGGGCTCGAGGCACTGTGCACTGGCGCGAGCGGCAGAGGGGCCCGAACGGCGCAAAGCAGAGGCGCCAGCGGCGAGAGCAGCGCGCGACAGGGAAATGTTGCAAGGGGCCCGGTATGGGATGGAACTGTGGTGCGTGGGCTACGGTGGGTGGTCATGGGCTGGCCTGGGGAGAAGAAAACGGGCCAGGCCCAAGAAGAATAGTGATGTTTCTGAATTATTCAAACCTTTTCAAGTTTGACTTGAATTGATTTGATCAAAAATGGCTTTCCCTTGCTCAAAAAATTCCAAATAAAATATGAATTTGTAGGTAATTAAATAAGGAAGAACTTTCCTTATTTAACTTTTTAAAATTCAAGATATAATTTGAATTAAAAATCAAGGGAGCTTCTAGATGTTGAATTTGAATGAAATTTGATAGAATTTGATTGGAACCTTGAGAATTGATGAAATGATACTGGTTGCACTTGGATGATAGATCAACAGATGAAAGGAATTTGGAGTTCCCAAAATTGGGAATTTCTTGGCTTTCCTTTAAGGATTTAAATTGAAATTGATTTGAATTTCTTTGATTGCTTAGAAATGGATTAACCAAGGGATTTGATGCATGATTAAGATACTCATGACCATGATTAGGGAATTTGTAATGCGAGGTGTTACAGCAGTCAACAACAAATTGCAAGTAGTTGTATCAGCAATTCCAACCATGGTTGAGTGGCAAATGGAGCATCTCTCCTCTTCTCTACTGAAGTCAGGAATTTTGAGTGGTGGGTTCAGGGCCACACTTTTCAAGTGGATGCTAAGATAATTGAAATGGGTGCTTATGACTTAGTATTGGGTATGGAGTAGTTAGAAAATTTCAGCCCAATGTTGTGTGATTGGTTACAGAAATGGATGGAATTCCAATATAAAGGACAGACTATCAGGTTGCAGGGAATGCTACCATCTCATCCTTAGGAACTCAAAGAAGTTTCTATGGATCAAGTGCTTAAATGGAAAAAGGCAATGGTTTGTGGGCAACTATGTTATTGGAACCTTCTTCAAAGTCTTCAGCTCTCACAGATGAGTATTTACTCAAGGGGATTCCTACTCAGATTAAATATCTAATTGTGGAATATGATGCTATTTTCCAAACTCCTTTAGCCCTGCCTCCATCAAGGGTGTATGACCATGCTATCACCTTGCAGCCGAATGCAGCACCTGTGAATTGTAGGCCTCATAGATACTCAGCTGAATAGAAGAATGAAATTGAGAGACAAGTCAATGAGATGCTGAAGTCAGGACTTATTGTTCCTAGCTTGAGTCCTTATGCTTCCCCTGTTTTGTTGGTTAAGAAGAAGGACAACTCCTGGAAATTTTGTGTGGATTATAGGAAGCTCAACTCCTGGAAATTTCCCCTACCCATTATAAATGAATTCCTTGATGAGATAGTAGTGTGACATCCCACCCCTAAGCGGGGATGGTCAGTCCTAACCAGGATCCATACGAGGTGCCAACACCGAAGCATTGA